>ML677508.1:38021-48450 GCA_007922305.1 Dermatemys mawii
CCGATCCCAGCCCGCCCGGCCCGGCCCTGGGCCCATACATCATCCCCAGCCCGGCCCCAGCCCGCCCGGCCCGGACCTGGGTGCATACATCATCCCCGATCCCAGCCCCGGGCCCATACATCATCCCTGATCCCAGCCCGCCCGGCCCGGCCCTGGGCCCATACATCATCCCTGGCCCGGCCCCAGCCCGCCCGGCCCGGACCCGGGCGCATACATCATCCCTGATCCCAGCCCCGGGCCCATACATCATCCCTGGCCCGGCCCCAGCCTGCCCGGCCCGGACCCAGGCACATACATCATCCCCGGCCCAGCCCTGGGCCCATACATCATCCCCGGCCCGGCCTCATGCCTGCATGGCCCTGGGCCTATACATCATCCCTGGCCCAGCCCCAGGCCCACCCCGACCAACCCTGGGCCCACACATCATCCCCGGCCCAGCCCCATGCCCGCCCAGCTCTGGGCCCATATATCATCCCTGGCCTGGCCCTATGCCCGCCCGGCCCAGCCCTGGGCCCACACACCATTCCCGGCCCGGCCTATGCCCGCCTGGCCCTGAGCCCATACATCATCCCCGGCCCTGCCCCATGTCCTCCCGGCATGAGACAGGGACTAAAACCGGACCAGGGTTCTTGGAGACTGCGGACTAGAGGCTGATCTACCAGAAAGGGTTCGGAGAATGGGTGCAGTTCTAATCACCAACCAAAATTTCACGAACGTGAACAGTCCAGTGGGTGGAGATATGCTCCCCGGAAATTTTAAACCAGTGGGTAAATCAGGCCTCGCTGTGTCTAATTGGCTTGATCTGAACCACTTCAGCCTCGAAACTGGGCTACAAACCCATGAAAACACGTGCTCCTTCTTTCTCTCGCTCCCCTTGGTCGGCTCTTTTCTCATATGCCCCAGGCTCCTACGGAAGCCATTCCATACCCCTAATCACTTTTGTTGCCTTTCTCTGAACCTTTTTCCAATTCCATGGATCTTTTTTGAGGTGGGGTACCCCTGCCGCATGTAATACTCACGATATGGTCGTACCATGGATTTATATAGAGGCAATGTGATATTTTCTGTCTCCTTATCTAGCCCTGTCCTAATGATTCCAACGTTCTGTTTGCTGTTTTGAGCAGAACTATCTGCAACAGGCCCTGGCTAGTGCCTCACAGTCAGTGACTACCACAGGGGGAGGGCCTGCTGGCCCTGTCGCAGGGTGAGATGTGCTTCTGTAGCCTCCCCAATGCTGGCTGGCTTTGGCTGGCTGACACAGCGGTTGTCCTGAGTTAGCTTTATAGAATCCTAGAATCTCAGGGTTGGAAGGGACCTCAGGAGGTTCTAGTCCAACCCCCTACTCAAAGCAGGACCAATCCCCAACTAAATCATCCCAGCCAGGGCTTTGTCAAGCCTGACCTTAAAAACCTCGAAGGAAGGAGATTCCACCACCTCCCTAGGGAACCCATTCCAGTGCTTCACCACCCTCCTAGGGAAAACATTTTTCCTAATATCCAACCTAAACCTCCCCCACTGCAACTTGAGACCATTACTCCTTGTTCTGTCGTCTGGTACCACTGAGAACAGTCTAGATCCATCCTCTTTGGAACTCCCTTCCAGGTAGTTGAAAGCAGCTATCAAATCCCCCCTCAGTCTTCTCTTCTGTAGACTAAACAATCCCAGTTCTCTCAGCCTCTCCTCATAAGTCATGTGCTCCAGGCCCCTAATCATTTCTGTTGCCCTCCTCTAAACTCTTTCCTATTTTTCCATGTCCTTCTTGTAGTGTGGGCCCCAAAACTGGACACAGTACTCCAGATGAGGCCTCACCAATGTCGAATAGAGGGGAACAATCATGTCCCTCGATCTGCTGGCAGTGCCCCTACTTATACAGCCCAAAGTGCTATTAACCTTCTTGGCAACAAGGACACACTGTTGACTCGTATCCACCTTCTCATCCACTGTAACCCCTAGATCCTTTTCTGCAGAACTGCTGCCTAGCCACTGGGACCCTAGTCTGTAGCAGTGCATGGGATTCTTCCATCCTAAGTGCAGGACTCTGCACGTGTCCTTGTTGAACTGTGTCAGATTTCCTTTGGCCCGATCCTCCAATTTTCTAGATCACTCTGGACTGTATCTTTAGCAAAATTTTGGATACAGTCTCTGTAACGATGCTGCTTTTTGTGGGACACAATTGAGAGTATCAGTTTGGAACAAATGGCTTAGAGCAGGGTAGTCACAGCCCAAAGCAGGGTGTCCTTTATTACTAAGGCACCAAACCAGCCAGCCAGAGAGGACTTCAGTCTCACCCCACTGGCTAGCCACAAGTCACACAGGCAATTCCCTTAGACACTCCAGCTTCCCAGTATCACCACCAGCAGCCACCTGTCCCGGGGACAGATGGTTATGAAAACCAATACCCCACATAAAGAAAATGGTTCTCCCCAGTTCCAAAGAATCAGGCCCCAGACCCAGGTCAACATACAAATCAGATCTTACCCATAAATCACACTGGTGCCGACCCTTTAGCATCTAAAGGTTTATTCATAAAATGAAAGAAATACAGATGAGAGCTAAAACTGGTTAAGTGGAATCAATGACATGCAGTGATGGCAAAGTTCTTGGTTCAGGGGTGTAGCAGTGCTGGAATAAACTGCAGGTTCAAATCAAGTCTCCAGAGAACAAACAGCCCCAGCGAGGATGGGTCCTTCAGTCCTTTGTTCACTGCAAGAAAGTCCTTCCAGAGGCAAGAAGCAGGAGTGAAGACAAAATGGAGGAGCTACAGCAGCCTTTTATATTCTCTTGTCATGTGGCCTGTGATTCCTTTGTTCCAAAACAAGCTACCCAGCGCGGGGCATGGAAAAACCTCAGAGTTCTGACCATAGGCATGTCCCTGCCTGCCTTCCTGAGTCACACCGTGTGTCTGCCTTCTCACAGTGGGTCAGTTGTGTAGCTGAGGGTCCTTAATGGGTCTTCAAGCAGGCTAGGCAGAGCTAATACCAAATTGTCAGCAATGTCACCCAGAAGTAGAGCATAAGTTGGAGATACAGACAGTGTAGAGCCAATACTTATAAGTTTAAATACAAAATGGTACATGCATCCAGACAGCATAATCATAACCAGTAAATCATCACCTCATCAAAGACACCTCACTTAACCTCCTTTGTACAAGATGTGATGCCACTACATGACCTTGGTTACAACAATGATCTATACGGTTCCAGTTCATATCAATAAACATCAGAGCCCCAAAGCAGAATTGATGCAGAAAGGGATGACACAAACATCCCTGACTGCATCCCAAGAGCGCCCATCCTCGATTCTCTCTTACTACAGCTTGTATTGGGGTATAACAGAAATGGCTTATTCAAGTCATGTTCAATAACATGACTGAATCTCTTTCCAAACGCCATGTAAAACGCGGTTAGAACCATAGGGGATTGGATCTGCTCTTGCAGCGTGGTTCCTGTATGGTTTGTGTGATCTTACCAAGAGCCAAAGAACATAAGTACTTTACTCATACAAGCGCTGGCAAATGTTTGGAATCCAATTAACATTAAGTCAAGGGAGATATTAATGTTGTTCATATTATAGGAATCTTGGCATTTAGCCATGAAAGCAATATGGTAGTGTGCCTCAGTTTCTCCTTTCATACAGCACAACAGGTCTGGGATGTCTTTTCTCCTGTGAAAAGTTCCAGGTCAGTTTACAGGCACTAACTGTGCAACATCAGCATTACAAGGCCTTTTAACATAAAGTGTGTTCTTATGTATCATTCTTAACACGTTAAGGGTTTTCCCAAAAGATTAGGCACATTGTACAGTACATGTTTACAGGTGTTGGTAATAGCAACACATTAGTTACAAAAACCACCATTAGCAATAACAACAAATCCATTGCAAGTTCCCACGTGCCATCATGTTTGTCATGGCTCACCTTTGGCTCAACACCATTGGAGTTTTGGCATTTTAGGGTTACGCTGTGGCGTCCCTTTGCAAAATGAAGTTCTCTCTTTCCTCCTTCTCCTGAAGAATCAAACCCTGAATTCTCTTGCTTAGCCAAATTCACTGGCTGATGGGGTGAGCTCTCTATGCTAACAGCTATTCACAACACTCATCTGGTGAAGTGGGTCTTAGCCCACAAAAGCTCATGATCGCTAAGATCTGTTAGTCTATGAGGTGCTACAAGACTCTTTGTAGCTATTCACAAGTCTTCTTCCCCCAAGTCAGTCAGATAATTTGCATTAACACAAACACTAGTGTTCACATTTTCAGCTCCTACCAATTTCAAGGCTGGAGACTCATTCTTCCCATTAGCAGGATTGGGTTCTTTCCCTCCACACCTTTTTCCTAGAAGGTTGAAAACTGAAACGTCCTGCTCACAAGAATTCCTTTGCTGGCTAGAAGAACAGGAGTACGTCTGGCACCTTAGAGACTAACCAATTTATTTGGGCATAAGCTTTCATGGGTTAGACCCCACCTCATCAGATGCAGAGAGTGGAACATACAATAGGAAGAGATACATCTATACAGAGAACATGAAAAGATGGGGGTTGCCATACCAACTTTAAGTGGCTAATCAATTAAGGTGAGCTATTATCTTATCAGGAAGAAAGAGAAAAAACTTTTGTAGTGATTATGAGGAGGGCCATTTCAAACAGTTGACAAGAAGGTGTGAGTAACAGTAGGGGAAAATTAGCATGGGAGATAGATTTCAGTTTGTGTAATGACCCTCCCAGTCTTTATTCAATCTTAATTTAATGGTATCTGGTTTGCAAATTAATTCCAGTTCAGCAGTTTCTCCTTGAAGTCTGTTTTTGAAGTTTTTTTGGTTGAAGAATTGCCACTTTTAGGTCTGTTACTGAGTGACCAGGGAGATTGAAGTGTTCTCTAACTGGTTTTTGAATATTATGATTCCTAATGCCAGATTTGTGTCCATTTATTCTTTTGCACAGAGACTGTCTGGTTTGGCCACTATACATGGCAGAATGGCATTGCTGGCACATGATGGCATATATCACATTGAGTAGGTGTGTTTACCAATTGCAAATCCTCTGTGCTCTGAACATCTACACCAGAGGTAGGCAACCTATGGCAACTGTGCTAAAGGCAGTACGCGAGCTGATTTACAGTGGCACTCACACTGCCCAGGTCCAGCCCACCAGTCTGGGAGGGCGCTGCATTTTCATTTAAATTTAAATGAAGCTTCTTAAACATTTTTAAAACCTTATTTACTTTACATACAACACTAGTTTCACAAAACGAGGAATACTCATGGCACCTTAGAGATTAACCGGTTTATTTCAGCATAAGCCTTCGTAGCCCATGAAAGCTTATGCTGAAATAAACTGGTTAGTCTCTAAAGTGCCGCAAGTATTCCTCATTTTCTTTACAGATACAGACTAACATGGCTGCTAATCTTAACCCTGTAACAATAGTTTAGTTTTATAGTATAGAACGAGATCTTCTAAAAACGTTAAAATGTGTTACTGGCACGCGAAACCTTAACTTAGAGTGAATAAATGAAGACTCAGCTCACCACTTCTGAAAGGTTGCCAACTCCTGGTCTACACAGACAGTCCCTGCATGCTCGCTTGTGAATCTGCCACCACCAAGAACATAGAGCTTGGACTCTGTTTTAAAGAGCTATCGAACCAATGCAAAAGTACCTACGGATGGGAGTTTGCTTGCTGTCCCCTGCATCCTTAAGCATTCAGCCATAAAACTGTTCTGCTCTGAAACACCAGTAACCACATCTGTCCTCAGACCCTGGAACACAGACAGCTCAGCATGGAGACATTCCTCTCTTAACAACCTTGTCTTCCCAGCAAATGGGTCAAGCACGACTACTTGGTTATCAGGCTCTTCAACTCTTTTAACAGCTTTTACTCCATCTGAGCCCTTTACAAAGCTATCCACACTGGATCGTTCAAGAGGAAAGTCAGTGGATTCATTCATAACAGAACATTTCTAACGGTTAGGAACTGAAACGTCCCTGATCAAATCACTCTCACACCCTTCAGCTCCAGCAAATGGCTTGCACAGATTACCAGGAGGATTCCTTCCCCTAGGAGCTTCTCTAAGCAACAATTCACCCCTCACCAAAATTCTGCCCTTACCCTCTTCACCTCATGCTTGCTCTACAGGAACACTTCCCTGAGCAACACCGGACTCCTCTTACATAGGGTCTCACTTACATAGGGTGACTGGACAGAATCTGTGAAAAAATGGGACTGGGATCGGGGGTAATAGGCACCTATATAAGAAAAAGTCCCAAAAAACAGGATGGTCCCTATAAAAACGGGACATCTGGTCACCCTACACTCACATCCTGGATCACCGCTGGCCTGTCAGGCTGATTTCTACACAATCCGCTTTCAGGCAAACCGCTGGATTTCATAGTCAATCAGTCAGAGGCATTCTCCTTCCCTCTGCCACACACACGGTCAGGAATCTCTTCCTTCCTTCTACGAGTTTCCAAAAGGTCAGTAGGTAACACAATCAAATCACCTTTCTGCTCTCCTTGGGCCCTGGCTAGGACATCACCCTGATCAGACTGAGTTGCTACACCCCCTTCCAACAACATATTAGAAGGAATGACAGAACAAGGAGTAATGGTCTCAAGTTGCAGTGGGGGAGGTTTAGGTTGGATATTAGGAAAAACTTTTTCCCTAGGAGGGTGGTGAAGCACTGGAATGGGTTCCCTAGGGAGGAGGTGGAATCTCCTTCCTTCGAGGTTTTTAAGGTCAGGCTTGACAAAGCCCTGGCTGGGATGATTTAGTTGAGGTTGGTCCTGCTTTGAGTAGGGGATTGGACTGGAACCTCCTGAGGTCCCTTCCAACCCTGATAGTCTATGATTCTATGTTTCTATCCCTACCACCAAGTGTATCTACCTCTCCCCGCCCCCAGTTTAGCATCAGCTGCAAACTTGTGAGGGTGTAGTCCACGCCATCCTCCAGATCATTGATAAAGATATTGAATAAAACCGGCCCCAGGACCAACCCTTGGAGCACTCTTCTTGATACCAGCTGCCAACTAGACATGGAGCCATTGATCACGACCCGTTGAGCCCGACGATCCAGCCAGCTTTCTATCCATGTTATGGTCCATTCATCCAGCCCATACTTCTTTAACTTGCTGGCAAGAACATGGTGGGAGACCGGATAAAAAGCTTTGCTAATGTCGAGGAACAGCACATCCACTGCTTCCCCCTCAGCCACAGAGCCAGTTATCTCATCAGAGAAGGCAATCAGGCTAGTCAGGCATGATTTGCCCTTGAGGAATCCACACTAACTGTTCCTGATCACCTTCCTCTCCTCTAAGTGCTTCAGAATCGATTCCTTGAGGACCTGCTCCAGGATTTCTCCAGGGACTGAGGTGAGGCTGACTGGCCTGTAGTTCCCTGGATCCTCCTTCCCTGTTTTAAAGATAGGCCCTACATTAGCCTTTTTCCAAGAGTCCGTTAGGACTCACAACCTTTCAGTGAGTCCGCGCCTTTGGCTGGGAGCATATCCTGACATGGCCACTGCACCATTGTGCTGGCACAACCGCCTCACACAGATGTCAGTGCAAGACCCGGGCTGAGGCCTAATATGCCTCCACCAGTTTTACCTCCTGCAAACTGATTCCTGTTGCCTTCATGCAAAGTCTGTGCTGGGTCCTCCCCAAACCCGCAGCACAGATAATGCCCCTGGGTGGTTCACCCTGAGCGCCGCGTGGCCCCCTGCACTGGGCTGCGGCACTGAGGAAGCTCAGCAAGCCACAGAGCAAGGGGCTTTGTCGCAGGCTCTAGGAGGACCCCCTGCAGTGTGCCCGACCCAGGGGAGGGGCTCCACAAGGGGTCGAGCGTAACAGAGCCGCAGCAGGGTGTCCTCACGCCCCCTGCTCCCCATCCTGCAGGGCCCTTCATGACCTCCCGCATCCCTCGATTTGAAGTGGGGGATCTTCAGCTAGACCAACAGAGGCTGGAGGCACAGACATCGACTCCGTGGGTGCTCTGGGGCTGGTGCACCCACCGGCAGCTCCCCGCCCTGCTCCCCCACCCCAGCTCACCTCCGCCTCCTCCCCTGAGCGCGCCGCCGGGTCCTGCTTCTCCCCGCTCCCTCCCAGTGCTTGCACCATGGAACAGCTGTTTCGCACGGCAAGCCTGGGAAGGAGGGGGAATGCGGTGCACTCAGGGGAGGTAGTGGGGCTGGGGGAGATTTGGGGAGGGGTCCAATAGGGACAGGGAGGGGGCAGAGTTGGAGCAAGGACTTTGTGGAAGGGGTTGGAATGGGGGTGGGGAATGGAGGGGGGAAGGGGTGGTGTTGGGGCAGGAACAGAGCCGGGGGGGGCCAGGAGCACTCACGAGCGCCGGGGGAAGTTGGTGCCTGTGGCTGGAGGTCCACTGAAGGGAGCGAATGGACTGTGAGAAGCAGCGAACACACGAGGAGCAGCAGCACCAGGAGACGTTGAGGGAGCATGAACTGGAGCTGGAGACACAGTGAGAAAAGAGGAACCACAGAGGGGTATGTGGGGAAAGGCCCTGGGATGCCAATTCCACAGGGAGACTGGAGAGGGGGGAACAGTCCAAGAGAGGTGGGAGCTTTTCAGAGACATTATTAAGGGCAGAAGAGCAAACGATCCCATGACAGCAAGTCTGGTAAGAAAGCACCCTGGCTTACCCAGGAGATCTTCAACCACTCAGGCCACAGTCCGGCGGAAAGGGATCTGGGGTCAGAGGGGATCACAAGCTGAAGATGAGTCACCTGTGGAACGCTGTTGCAAAAATAGCCACCACCCTTCTGGGCTGTACTAGCAGGCATGGTACAGAATCATGGGTGAGGTCCACAGACCAGTCTCGATTGCTTGGTAGGGGGGAGAGACTCGTTTGAGTAATGCGGGTTTTAATCCAGCCAAATGCAAGGTCAGACCTCTAGGACCAAAGGGTCACACTCACTAAATGAGAGACTATTCTGGAATGTGGCAAGACCAACAAGAACCTTGGGGTCATGGTAGAAACCACCTGAACATGAGCTCTGGGCCTGTCACCATAGCTAAGAGAGCAACACGACTCTTGGAAGGATAAGCAGGGACCGGTAAGTAGAAGCAGGGAGGGAGGCAGTGTTACGTCTGTCTATGCCAATAGTGAAACCCGGCCGGATACTGTGTTCACTGCTGGGTACGCATCCCACTGAGCCAGACAGGGAGGGATCCCGCTAACCCACTACCAAAGGCATGGGAGGTTGGAAGGCTGGAAAACCTGGCTTAAGGTGAGAGGCTAAAGAAGCGCAGACTCTTGAGTGCAGCCGAGAGCAGGCTAAGGAGTGACTTGGGCAGGAAAGGTCCCTGCGTGGGAAGGAGGTTTTGGGTAGTAGCTGGAGGAAAAGTCAGAAGGTCACCCCATGGGCATAAGCTGACGTTAGACACATTCAGAGTGGAAAGGGGCACAAATCTGTAAGAGTGAAACTTTGGGCCAGTTGCTCTAGGGCTAAAGTGACCTCGCTCAATTTGGTCTCGAAGGGGACTCCACCAGTTGTCACAGAGTCCCTGGGGCGACGGTCTGGAACTGCTCCCTACGAAGCCAGTCAGGACTCTGGGGGAAAGCTTCCTCTCTGTGAACAGCCTGTCTCCAGGGCCGGGAGCTTCACAGCTTACAGCTTCCACCTTCCTGGGTCTCACCTCGGAGCATTCAGCACCTTCTGCCCCTCCGTGCTCTTCCCCCAGCGAGCCCAGCCAGGCAGGGTCCTGGGGAAGCCTGTGGGTCTGCACCCCAACTCCACAGTCAGACATGACTCTCAGCCAGCCAGTAACACAGAGGTTTATTAGATGACAGGAACATGATCTAACACAGAGCTTGTAGGTACCCAGACCCCTTAGCTGGATCCATTCTGGGGGGCCAGGGAGGCCAGACCAGATCTAGGCCTCCCACTCCTTTCTCCAGCCAGCTGCAGACTCACTCTCCAGCCCCTTCTCCTTTGTCTCTTTTCCTGGGCTAGGAGGTCACCTGACCCCTTTGTTCTCCAACACTTCCAGCTAACACCTTGCAGAGGAGGGGAGGCCCAGGCCATTAGTTTCCAGAAGACAGTGTGGCCACCCCTTTCCACTGGTCCTTTGCTCTGCAACACTATCAGCCCTTATCCCACCACCTGGAGACTTAAGAAATGCCTAGGGGAAACTAAGGCACTCTCACAGTATCCAGAGAGAACATTAAGAACATTCCCACTCCGTCACAGACACAGTGCAGAGTAGGCAGGGCAGTGAGATGCAGATGCAGTGTTAAGTAGGCAGGTGCAATGAGATGCAGTGCAGAGTAGGCAGGGGCAGTGAGGTGCAGTTCAGAGTAGGCAGGGGCAGTGAGTTGCAGATACAGTGCAGAGTAGGCAGGTGCAATGAGTTGCAGATGCAGTATTGAGTAGGTGGTTGCAGTGAGATGCAGTGCAGAGTAGGTGGTTGCAGAGAGACAGTGCAGA
>ML677508.1:48460-62758 GCA_007922305.1 Dermatemys mawii
GTGCAGAGTAGGCGGTTGCAGTGAGGCGCAGGTGCAGTGCAGAGTAGGCGGTTGCAGTGAGGCGCAGTGCAGAGTAGGCTGTTGCAGTGAGTGAGCAGGAATCACCAAGAACACCTCAGGCCGTTGCATGGTGGTTAACGGTGGCCAAGTGGCAAGCGGCTCAGCAGCACAAGCCCCCTCTCCCCGCGCACGGGGGAGCCGAGATCCCGGCCCGCCGGGCCAGGGGGCTGCGGTTCTGTGCCCCTGGGCCCGGGACACGGCCGCAGCAAGAGGCTGGGACTCAGAGACTCTGCCATGTGGGTAGCAGCAGCACTGGCCCCACTACTTGTCCCCCCCCCCCCCAGGGCTGGGGCTGACCCCCCCCCAGACTGTGCCCTGGCTCTGGGCTGTCACTGACCTCAGCCAGCAGTGTGGGATGCAGGGAGGGAGGTGTTCAAGGGGGAGTAGTGCCTAGTGGTGCCCAGCAGGAGCTGGCTAGATCCCTAGATTTTGGGGGGAGGAGGCGGGGCTAAAGTTGCTTTGGTTTTGTAATTTGGAGAGGACCCCCCTCCCCAACCCTGGCCCATGTTGCTGCCTGGCAGGATTGGAGACATTCCCATCGCTGGGCAGGACCCTGTGCTCCCAGCCCCCCAGAGCCGCCGTCACGCACCCCAAAGCTGCAGGCTTTGGCCACACCATTTCCTCCGCCTAATGCAGTGGAGCTTCATGAACGCAAAGCCAAAGCCATGGCCTTTGGGCACAAGAGTGCTGGCACATCTGGCCACATTGCTGCCCCCCTGGAGCACCAGGGATTGTGTGCCCACAAGGGGGGGCATGGCAGACGCACGCTGGATTGGAGCATGGTCAGACCCAGGAGAGGTTTCCGCCTTTCGCCTGGAGCAAGAGCCAGCGGCGCTGGGATCCAGGGGCCTTGGCACATTGGGGCCCAGCTTTGCAGGGTCTGTGCTATCCCTTGGCCTTTAGAGGGTCTCCTTGGGGTGCCCCCTTAGTGTGTCAAACCCTCCCCACCCCCCAAGGGTCACGCTGTTCCACAAGGATGGGCCATGCCGCCTCTGGGCCTGAGCTGCTGGGTTCCAGCGGGTCTGTCTCTCGCTCCGTGCACTCTGCTCAGACTCCAGCAGAGGTCGGTGACTGCTCAGAGACTCTTTGCCACGTCAGGGCTGCTAACCCTGCTTCCTTTCTTCTAGGGCCACGGGAGGTGGGGAAACAGCAGCTACAAAAGTTAGAGTATTATGAAATGAGCACGTCTGGCTAACTTGCCTCCAAGAGTTTTAAAAGAGCTGGCGGATGGAGGATACACCATGACCCTTCTAACCGTTCATTACCCTCAGTGTGTAAAACATACGCCTTATTTCCTGCTTGAATCTGCCTACCTTCAACTTCCAACCAATGACTCGTGTTAGCCCTTTGTCTGCTACACCGAAGAGTCTGTTAGTCACTGATTAGTCCTCAGGTAGGGATTGATCCAGTCACCCGCAACCTTCTCTTTGTAAGCAAGGTCGACAGAGCTTCGAGTCTAGGACCCATATTCCAGTCCTCTAACTCATTCTCATGCTGTTCTCTGAACTCTCCCCAATTTATCAATAACCCCCCTGAATTGTGGGCCCCACACCTGGTCCAGCACTCACACCAGCACCAAGTACACAAGTGAAATAACCTCTTAGCTCCAGCTTCCGACGCCCGTTTAAACGGCCCAGGATCGCATCCGCCCTATTGGCTACCCCGCGGGGGGAGGGGGGGGTTGCAGCCAGCACCCAAGTCCAGCGTGCCTGCTGCTCCCCCACCCCACCGCCAGGGCTGACCCGGAAAGAGGCCACAGGGACCCTGCTTCTCACCCTAGATCCAGCCTCCGCTCCTCCTCCCTCAGAGCCCTGTCTGCCGGGAGGCTGGGTGCCAGCCCTGGGCTCTGCCAAGCCAAAGGGCAGCTCTGCTCCCCCAGGCCCCGTAATCCCCGGAGACCCTCCCGGGCGTCTCAGGGAGGACTCACTCCATTGGTGCTGCCAGGTCCACAGCCCCTCCCCAGCGTTGCCCACCCCCAGGCAGGGGTGCAAAGGGCTCCACACACGTCAGGGGATGTGAGCTGGCGCGGCCTGAACAGCCCCTCAGGGTGGAGCAAGCAAGACCAAGGCTGGCTGAACAGCCTTCATTTCACTGGTCTCTGGGGCACCCAGCCCCAAAGACAGTGACTGAGTCCTACAGCCAGGTGCCCTCGAGGGAATCATTCCCAGACAGCCGCACTGCCGCCAGCCGGGGGACGGAATCCACCCGCCCCAAGCTGAGTTCCCCTCACTCAGGAGTGTTCCTGGTTCAAACCAGCCCTTGGCTCTCACTTGGCCTTCAGCCCGTGCGGGGAAGCACAGTCTGCACAGAGGTCCTCGTGCCCTGGCAGCATCCACCACGACCAGCTCACCTCGAGTCTCCCTCTGGGGAGGGAGTTTCTTCCGGCGCCCTGAGAGGCAGGTTCTCCAGCCTCCGAGGTCCTTGGAGCCCCATCCAGCTCAGCAACGTCCTTGTGCCCACCCCACCCCCGGCGACAGGATCCCGAGACGGTCCCACTCCTGCAGCATAGGGAGGTAACCCTGCCCCCCAGGCACGCTGGAGAGGCCCCTGCGTAGAGACCATTCGCCTTTGCACGGTTAGTCCCAGCCTGCCTGCTGGGGTCCCTCTGCAGCTGGCCCCACCTTGGCCACAGCCCTTTGCCAGGGATGAGTGGGGAAGACTTGCCCCTCCCCCTACCACCCTGAGTCCCAGTTGTAACCTTAGAAATGCCCCAAGCTCAGTGGGGCCTGGAGTGCTGTAGGCTGAGCTGCCCTAGAGCAGGCCCCAGGACTCCCCACAGCTCTGTTAGCGAAAGACCTGCGTGTCAGGGATGGAGAATCCTCCATGGCCCTGGGGAGGCTGCTTCATGCCCTGCCTGGGGAAAGGGGACATCTTGCAGGGAGACGCACTAAAGCCTGTTTTGTTTCCATGAGCAACCCGCCCGTGCTGGGTTAGGGACTTACCCCATCGTCCCCCTCCGGCTGGCTCTGGGTCACCTGCAAGAATTGTGTCTGTTCCTCAGCAGAGCATTAGTAAGATCTGAAACAGCATTAGATCAAGACCCGTCCCATCCAGGGGGGTCTCACCCAGAAAGCTCCTGGGGCCAATGAGGGCCCATGCGGATTCCTTTGGAGATCAACCAGCTTTTAACCCACGCAGCAGGTTGTGTCAGTGTGGTGCATTTCCAGCACGCGCACACGCTGGCTGAGAGCTGCTCCCCCGCCATCTCTGCAGCATGTGGGGTGGGCTCCAGGCAGGGCCCCTCCTTTCCGGGAGGCAGGGAAGAATCCTGGGTCCTTTCCATAGAAAATAATTTATTGAAATCACGACTATACACGGATGGGGCACAGACGCAGCCAGTCACGGCGATACCTTATGGACAGTGAGAACACGGACGCCACCCAGCCCTTCGGTGCAGCCCTCCCTGCTGCGGGGAGGAAGGGGCGGGGGCAGAGGAGACAGCATGCGGAGGTAGGGGGTCTGGGGAACCCACAGACTGATCACTGCACACAGGGGCCCATGGGCTGGGTACACCTGCGGCTTGAGCCCCATCCCTCCCAGAGGCAGCCCTGCGCTCCCCAGGCAGACAGACGGACAGACAGACAATTCCATATGTACAGACTTTACACAGAATAAATAAGGGATATTTACAGAGAGCTTTGTGAGCAGTGGCTGGAGCACAAATGATTAAAACTTCCCCCACAGCACCGCCCCAAGGGTCTGCATCCTTTGCTGCAGCGTCTGAAGTGGGTCTGCCCCGGTCCCCTGCAAGACAGGCCCCCCTGCCTGACATGGCAGCGCCTGCTGGTTTGCAGCCAGGGCCTTTGGCGTTTTCCTCCCACTGAGTTCCTAAGCTGGAGCCCGGGGGCTCAGGGCCGGCTGCCCTGCTCAATCTGCTGGTGCTGGCTGCGCACGGCGAACCGGTTGACGTGCACGGGGATGGGCACCACGATCTTGGGGTTGCGGACGGGCTCCCCGGAGCGGTTGTTGACATTGCCGGCTTTGATGCGTTTCCACTTGGCGCGGCGGTTCTGGAACCAGATCTTGACCTGCACCTCGCTGAGCTTGAGGGCGTGGGCGATCTGCGAGCGCTCCGTCAGGCTCAGGTACTTCTTGCAGTGGAATTCCTTCTCCAGCTCCAGCAGCTGCTCGCTGGTGAAGGCCGTGCGCCGCCGGCGGCTCTTCCCCGGGTTGGAGCCAGGGGGAGCTGGCTCCCCCCCAGAGCTGCCCTTGGGCTTGGCCTTGGGCCCCAGGCAGCTAGTGCTGCTCCCATCCAGGAAGCTCTCGTCCTCGCTGTCCGGCGCGGAGCTCTCCTCTTCCCGCTCGCTGCCCGGGGTCTCCGCCGATTTCACCTCCAGCTTCTCTTCGTCCGAGCTGCAGGCTTTGCCATCTGCAGCAAGACAAAGAGCGTGAGCCAGGGCAGCTGCGTGGGGAGAGGGAGCCAGGCTGCTTTGGGGACCCTGCTGGGAAAGCCCGAGGTAGACGTGCTGGGCCAACGCCCCCCCAGCTCGGAGCCTGGTCTGCCCCGCTGTCCCTGTGGGGAGCAGCAGGGGTCCCGAGGGAGCCCCCGGAACTTTCGCCACCTGCTCTGAGCCAGCCCCATGGAAAGAGTGACGCCTTGTTCTCACTACACCCCCCTGGCGACCCCCTCCTACCTCGCACCCCACGGCACCACTGCAAAGCACCAGAGCAGGCCCGCCAATGCAGCCCATGCCAGGAGCAGAAGTAAAGATGAGGGACAATGTCTGATTTTGGTGTCCTCCCTCCCGCCTAAGCAGGACTCCCGTCTGCCTGGAGCTCACCAGGCTCCACCCCAGACTCAGCTCAGGTCGGAGGCTCACAGAATGAGCCTGTTTGGAGTCGGGGGCTCTGCAGCAGGAGCATGTTTGTGGGGGGCAGGGATGTGCTTTGGGAGGGTCTTGTTTTCCCCAGCAGTTACTGCTAGGCCCCTCTCCACCTGGCTCTGCTGCCAATGGTCCCAGTGGGGTCCAGCTCTCGGCTCCCGGGGAAATCAGGGTCATTTCCCAGCCCCTTCCGCCAGGCCGGAGTGCTGGGCTGCCCCTGTAGAGACGAGGGCTCACTATTTCACTAGCATTAGCCACGTTCACAGAGCCCCCTGGACGCTGGGTCACAGATACTTCATCAGATCCAGTTCTTCCCTGAGAGGTTGGGTCTGAGCAGAATCTGGCCAGCTCAAGGGTCCCCAGGAATGTGTGGGGGGGGGGGTACGGCAGGGCCTGAGTCAGCCCCCAAGAGGGGTGGAGAGGGAGCATCACCCAGCCCTGATCTGCCCCCAGCTACACTCTGGCCGCATCCCCAGCCCCCAGCCCCAGCCCCCGACCATGGCTCTGGCCCTGCAACTCCCCAGCGGGGGCGGGGGGGTGACAGAAAGTATTTGGGGACCCTGGTCTAGCTGGACTTCACCCTGTTACAGGGAGTCAGCGGTGCTTTGCAGATTGAGTCCTAGGAACGTAGGGCTGGAGTCACCATCCCCAAGCCCTGCACTGACACAGGTCCAAGTAAACCATCCCTGGCAGGGGCTTGGCCAACCTGGGCTTAAAACCCCGCCACGACCTCTAGGGACACCGGTTCCAGAGCCGAACACCCCGAGAGTTGGGTCAGACACTGGGAAAACTGGCTGCTTGTCCTGCCCGCAGTGCACATGGAGAACCACTGATCAGAGCAGCCCGGATAACGCATTGGAAGGCTGTTGTCAGCCCCCCTCCATCGTTCTCTCTAAACACCCAGTTTTTTTAACCTCCCCTCACAGGTCGGGGGGTCTCTGAATCGTTGATGATTTTTGTTGCTCTCCTCTGGACTCTCTGCAGTTTATCCATTTTCCTAACGTGTAGCACCCGGAACCGGACCCAGGACTCCACGGAGGCCCCCGAATGCCAAGCAAAGTGGGATAAATATCCCATGTCCTACGCACGACGCTCCCGTGAAGACACTGCCGAATCCGACTTGCCTTTTCCACAACTGTTCTTCTGACGTCTGTGCTCCACTAGGAGCCCTGGGTTCTCTTCTGCACGCGCGGCTCCCTAGCCCTGGCCAGACAACGCCGTTCCGTGTGTGATTTGTGCAAAGCAATCAGGAAATCTGTTCTATTCCCATTCACTAACAGTCAGGAATTCCTTCCCAGAACAGTAATGATGTGGCAGCGTCTGAGTAGCCCCTACTGCGGCTGCAGAGACCCTCTGCCCTTTGCACTGTCACTACCCAGGCAGCTCCACCCACGGCACCTACGCTCTAGCTCAGAGGTCTCAAACTTCATCGCACTGCAACCCGCTTCTGACAACAAAAATTACTCCACAACCCCCGGAGAGGGAACTGAAGCCTGAACCCACTGTGCCGGGCATGGGGCCAAAGCTGAAGCCAAAGGGCTTCGTCCCCAATCCTGGGGCCTGTAACCTGAAACCCACCCCTCTGGGCTGAAGCCGAAGCCTGAGTCCAGGTGGTGGCGCTTCAGCATTGGCCCCGGACCCCAGCCAGTCTACGCTCGCCCTGGTGACTCCTGAAAATGGGGTATGACCCCGGTTTGAGAAGCACTGCTCTAGCTAGGCTTTGCAGGGTGTGCTGTGGTTCTAGATCTGGTCCTCCGCTCCAGGAACAGAACCCAGAGAACACAGCCGATGTCTCGCCCCAGCCCTGAATGGTGTAAATCTGAAATCCACTTTTGCCCAGAACTGGACCAGTCGAGCTGGATGTTGGGTTTTGCGGGATTTCTACTGGTTCCGCACTTGGGCAGCAGCTGGAGGAGAAGCGACAGCCCCAAGAAGCTGGCCCAAGCTTCCAGGAGAGTCAGCCTGGCAGCAAACCCCCCTCTCCGCGGCTCGGAACCCCACATGTCCATCCTAAACCCCAGCTCACCTCGCAGGGGAAAACAATCCCGCTCTGCTCTGCAGGGGAGCGGTGCCAGAGTCACAGCGTTCTCAGCAATGGCGCTACACAAAAGCCAGGAGTTCACTGCCGAGAGACAGAGTTTTGCTCTCCCCCATCCCTGGCTCAAAGGGCTCCACGCCCAGGCACAGGGCGAGCGCCGGGGGTTGTTCATAAACCCCTCCAAGGCGTGGCTGACCAACAGCCCCTGTAAGCAGAGCAGGCCTGGCTTTAGCCCCGGGGCAAAGAGCTAAGAAGCTCCATGGACACAGGCCAGAGCTGAGCTTCTGTAGGAGCCAGCAACATGGGTCCAGTGCCCAGAGCTGCTCCGGCACAAAGCCCCCTGCTCCAGACTGCAGAACGCTGACTCTGACACAAACCCAGCTGCGGCTGGAGCTCCTGGAGGAATCGAGCTGTCCTCACGGGAGGATTAGCCCAGGCTGGGATATGTATTGCCCCAGTCACCTCCTTTCCACCCACAGAACCCTCTCACCAGGGCCTATGGCCCCAGCAAGCCAGCGAACGCCCCCACGCTGCTTTGCTGCTTTCTCTCAGGCCGGTAAGCTGACTGCTTTGCAGGGAGGAGACAGGCTGGATCACCTGAGTGCAGCTAGTCCTCCAGTCCTGCAAGAAAGTGAGGTTTTCCTCCTTACTGTCTTGGATGTGAGCCTTATTGTTTTGCATGAATACCGTGTGTTCCTCAGTTTCCCTGTGTATTGCACCAATGGCTAGGTAGTGGGGATAAAGGTGTGAGACTTTTGCCGAGACCCTCGGGGGCCTGTGAGGCTGCTCCAGCTGCCTGCACCTAAATGATGGATGGGGCCATTCATAACCAGAGAGCCAGGAGTGGGATTTGAGCAGGTGACACTTTGCCTGGGAAGCAAGACAAAGACCAGAGGAGGAGCAACGGGGATGTCAGAGGCCAGGCAGTTGGGTCAGTTCAGTCTGCTGCGGGGGACTTGGGGAAAGAGAGTCCTGGGGGTCTGGCCTGGGGTTCCCCCACGATGGACTTGGCTGAAAGTCCCTGATTTCTGTGCTAACAAGCTCTGTTCTACGCACTGTACATGTTGACTAATAAAAGTTCTGTTTTACCAGCTGGCTGAGAGTCATGCTGACTGCAGAGCTGGGGGGCAGGACCCATTGGCTGCCCCAGGACCCTGCCTGGGCGGACTCACCGCGGTGAGAACAGGGGATGCTGAATGCTCCAGGTGAGACCCAAGAAGGGGAAGTGATGTCAGCTTCTTGCCCTGGCAAGAGAGTCCTGACTGGCTTCATACAGAGCCGTTCCCGAGCACCGGCCTGGTGACCGTGGCAGACGCCTTCCCCCAATTCTCCCACATGTCCAGGACAAACAAGTTCTCCCACAACTCCCAAGGCAAAGGAAAGTCCTGGGAAGCATCCAGAGCCGTCCGAGGGATGTGGACCAGTCAGTGCAGCCCCAGCCAGGACAGGAATTCGGGGAGGGTGTTAACGTTACACTCCCAGCCCAAGGAGGGTTTCAGAAGAGAGGTTCTATTCCACTTAATATGTTCCTTAACAAGCCAACACACACACACAGCTGGCTTAAGCCCCACGCCAGCTTGGTCTCGCCGGGATACAGCCACCACTCTCCTGGCTTCCCTCTTCAGCAGTGCTGTGACCCACAGAGAGACAGGGCACAAGCCAGGGAACCTGACATCCCTTGGAGTGCCCCACTCAGCCCTGTCTACACCACAGTCACTGCAGCTCTGCTTCTGGAGTGCCCTAGGCACCACACTTCCTACAGCGATGGAAGGGGTTCGCCCTATTGCTCTCCCTGCTCCTTCCCCAGCCAGACGGGCAGAATTCTGCCATCCACCTAGCGGTGTCTAGACTGCGGCTTAGGATGGCTGAGCTCTGTCCCTGAGTGATACAGCTAGGCTGATCTAAGGTTTAGGTGTAGACCAGGCCTCCCACCTGGGCGAGGCCAGTCCAGGTGCCCAGACCTGGGTGCCAGTCCCCCAAGTTACTCAGCATGGAAGACAGACCCCCATAAAGCCCCCAGTCAGGAAGCGGAGAGGTTTGAGGTCACGGCTCTGGGCCTCAGACAACCCCTGTCCAGGGCCAAGTCTCCATTCTCCTTCTGCAGCCCTCATGACACCCAAGCACCTCCCCACACCGCCGCCCCGGGGCAGCTAGGCTGGTGCAGCTGTCTGCTAGTAACCACCAGGGAGGAGCTGAAAGCATCCCGAGTCCCAGCAGCTGGGCTGAACACGTCCCTCCTGGCCGCTGCTGCAGGGAGCTGGAACCTGGGCCAGGCCCATCTCCTGAAGTCGTCAGAGCTCTGAGCAAAGCAGCCCATGTCAGAGGCTCCATGCCCCAGAAATACGGCCAGGCCCAGCTGCAGGGAATGCTCCAGGGGCCAAGAAGCAGCTGAGTTTGTGGGGCCAGGACAGCGATTCAACACCACCCCATCACGGTGGTAGGAGCCGCTTCACCCTCAGAGCTACACACATGGCACAACCACGCCTAACGCAGTGCCTGGGACACCCAGTGGTACCAGCCCGTCCCCACCTGCCGGGGTCCATTACAGCTGCCATTCACCCCCAAGCACCAGAACAACACCCAGCTCGTCTCTGGGCACTGTAGGGACACCCCCCCACCACACACACACATGGCTAGTCACACAGAAGAGTTCCCATGCGACTCACTGGTGGCTCAGCTGGATGAGTCCCACCCAACAGCTCCATCACCTGCCTGGGAACCCTGGCAGGGTCAACAAAAGGAGGTTAAGATCCTGCCAAGGCCTGTCACACCGGGGGGAGTCTGCGGTTTGCTGCCCTCCGACCACCCTTCACTTCTGCACCCCAGACATCCGCACCCCTCAGCGTCTCAGGAGCCGGGTGCCCTATGAGAACTTCCAACCTGCTCAGAGCCAGGTCCTACATACTGCCAGTGGCAGGAGCCAGGCCTGCCTCTCCCCAAGATAGACACTCCCCGCTAAGCCATGTCTCCCCTGCCCCTTCCACTCTGGGGATCAGGGCCACAGATCCCAAAGTCTAACGCAGGCCAGACAACCTGCCACCCAGGGGCCCAGCAATGGGTGTGCAATCACCATAGTCACTATGGGAAGTGAAACAACCCCACATGTGCTTTGGGGACCCAGACTGGCTGGTGGGTGTGGGGCTCGGGGGAGAAGGAACGGGACACAGCTGTTTGTGGAGCCATAACCCAGCTGGCCCTCTCCAGTCCTGAGGGCTTGGCGGGAGATAAACAGTTCTCTAAGATTTATTCTGCCCCTTGGGTGCATGGCTGGAATTTCACCTCCATTGAATCTGCTTACGACAAATATTTAACATTTTTCCAGCCAGAGGAAACCTAAAGACTGGCCCAGCCAAAGGCTCCTCCTGGTCAAACTGCAGGCACCGTTAGCATCCCCATTCCCCCACGACACGCAGCACAACAGGACACGTCAAGGGCTGCTACCACATGCTGGTGAGGGGACTGCCCCAGTGGGACACACAGGTACCAGTGGCACAGGAGGGAGGGAGGCGGGCAGGAAAGCGCCATGGGGAGAAGGGCTCCAGCTAGGGGCTCCCCCAGCAGCTGGTTCTGATGATTACAGGGGCTCCAGCTACCAGCACAGACCTGGGCAGAGGCACAACACTGGCACAGAGGCCAGGCTAGAAGGGGGAGTGGTGACGGGACCAACGCCCCAGGTACCGCTTCTGACCGCCGTGCTTTGCAGCAGTGGATTGTGGGTACCTGCTGTCCCAACACACAGGCGCCGCTCCCAGGGACCACAGTCGAGTGGGGTGCCGCGCCTGGAGGAGGTGGGGCCCCCCGAAGTGACACTGACAGGGGATTGCAATAGAGCAAAGCGGCTGCTCAAAAAGGCCCCTGGGTCAGCTGCAGAGGCAGTAAAATCCCTGCAGGGGCCTGGGTGCTCCTGAGAAACCCAAGACAATGAGAGAGGCTCGGAAGGCAACGGACTGTGGAACAAAAGGGAGCAGGAAGCGAAGAGGAAGCCAATAGGGCTAAAGAGCTGCAGGGGGAGGGGGCTATCCTTGAAACCTGCCCCCCTGAGCCGAACAGCCCCCACACTACAGCTGGTGACGGGGGAGCTGGACAGGCCAGAGTGGGACTCGGCAGCAAAAAGCAGCGGCTGGGCCAGTGGTCAAGGCCCTTGCCTGGAATATAGGAGACCAACATTCAATTCCCTTGAGCAAGTCCCTGTGCCTCACTCCCTCATCCCTGCCATGGCGAGACCCGCCCCGCCACACCCAGGAGGCACTGAGGTGATGGGGCCAGAGGAGTATCACAGACACACAGCACAGGTGCAGAAACCTACTAGAGGGTCTTTCTGTCCATCGGAAGCAGGAAGACTGTGAAGAAGGGGGAGAGGGGGGGCACTGGATCATCAGGGATTAAAGGGAGCAATTAAGGAAGCCAAAAACACTGCTGAGAAGTGAAGTGATTTCTTTGCATCAGTCTCCATGCGGAGAATGCTGGGAGATTCCCACCCTGGCCCTGCTCCTTTCTCACTATCAAGTTGGTGCTCGCAGAGATGGAAGTGGTGCTGAAGCAAATCGATCGTTTCCAAAAGCCACAAGTCCCCAGGCCCAGATGCACAGTCTCTGAGTTCTGAAGGCGTTTGAATAGGAAGTGTCGAGCTGCTAGCAAAATATACGAGCTCTTAGTAAACACCAGCTCCTGTCGCCAACTACTGGAGGGTAGCAAACGCATTTTAAAAGAGGATCTCTCAGCTCAGTCAGCCTCATGGCCTACTTGGGAAACTGGAGGAAATGATCATTAAAAATAGTCTCTTACAACACCTGGTAGATCACATTAGGAGGGGGTCTGCCCAGCACATTGTCTTCAAAGGAAGAGAGGGTTAAGGACTGGAAGGGACCTCGCAAGGAGTCTAGTCCAGTCCCCTGCACTGAGGCAGGACTAAGGGTTACCTAGACCCTCCCTGACCTGGGGTTTCTCTAACCTGGTCTTAAATATCTCCACTGATGGTGAGTCCACAACCTCCCTGGGCGAGGTATCCCAGTGCGTCCCGCGCCTCACAGGGAGGAGGTTTTTCCTAATGTCTGACCTAAGCCTTCCTTGCTGCAATTTAAGTCCATTGTGTCTTGTCCTACTCTCAGAGGTTCAGGAGAACAATTTACCTCCCTCCACCTTGTCATAACAGTTTTCAACTACATAAAAGATTATGGCCCCTCTCAGACTGCTCCAGACCAAACAAAACCAAATGTTTAAAACTTCCCTCATGGGTCATGTTTTCTAGGCCTTTAATTTTGCTGATCTCGGAGATGAACATGTCCATAAAGGAATCGCACAATGGGGACTGGCTGACAATTTATTGCAATTTTCCAAAGACCGTCAGAGACCAAGGTGTAAAAGGGGAGGGGCTGGAAGTGGTAAAAAATAGAAAGCAACAAGTCACCAGAACAACATCATTGATATACCCGACACCTGCAGCGCTGAGCTGCTACCAAGAGCAGCAAGCCACAGGAGAGGAGCCAATTTTATACCCACCTTTGAAAAAGGTGCAAGTGCTGATTCTGGGAATTAGGGCCCAGTGAGCCTTACTTCCCTTTCCACCAGTCTGCGGAACACAGGATGATGAACAGAGGAACCTGAGATACCAGGGACAGAGTGTGGGGTGCGGGTGTGTGCTTCACTCCCCCGCTGTGTTACACAAATACCTCAAAGTGGGACAAGAGTGTGTGATTTTTACAGCCCCTAGCCCCAGGCCTCACTGCCTCTAGCTGCCTCTGTACAGATCAGGACACTGGACTCTCACTTGGCAACTGATGCCAGGCCTGGCAGCCAGGAGCCGGCCAGTGCCCCGGGTCGGAGATCAGGTGACTTGTCTGCCCAGACAAGAGACAACATGGGACCGAGCAGCAGCAGTTGGGCTGCTGGGAACAGCCAGTCCCTTGGCTTGGGACTCAGCACGGGGGGCTCTGGGTCCCCCCTCCCCCGCACCCCGATGGACTTTGCTACATGTTCCTGATTTCTGTACTAACAAGATCTGTTCTCCCCTGGGGTCCAGAGTTACCCGCTGGTTGAGACTCACTCCTGACTGGGGAGTTGGGGCGCGGGGCTCTGGGGGGCGGGCAGGGCTTCCCTCGTGTCCCAGACAGGTGGGCTCAGGGCATGAACAGGGGCTGAATGACCCGGGAGGAGGAAGCTTGCCCTGGGAAGAGCCCCCGGGGTCCCGCTGCTAGCGGGCCGTCTGGTTTCATTCCCACCGGGTCCGGAGCGCCCAGCGCTGGAAATCCCGCGGGGCAGAGCTCGGCGTGCAGCAAACGGCGGCGAGCAGGGACCGGGTGGCCGCTTTGCGGGATTTCCCGGGACTTTGGCCGATGCTCTGGAGGAGGCGGAGGAAGGGCGGGCGGCGGGAGCGGGGAAGGGCTGAGATTAAAGATCAGCTGGACCCCCCGCCGACCCGCACGTGAGACCAGAGAGGCCGGAGGAGCCAGACCCGGCCGGGAACGGGCATTTCCCACGGAGCAGGGGAGGAAAGACCCGGTGGGGTCCGAAGGGCCGGGAACGTCCCCAGCCGGGCTCCTGCCTTAGGGCCTAAGGGGCGGGCTGGGAAAGGGCCCGGGCCCGTTCCGGGGCACACGACAGGGAGTTCGGCCGCCCCTGCGCGTACCCCCAGGATACCCTAGCCAGGCCGGGAGGGGGCCGGGGCGGGGCCGGGGGAAGCCCCTGGCCAGGAGAAGTGGCGGCGGACGATCACCGGGGAGACCTGACGGGAGGCCGCCCAGGCTCTGCCGGGCTCCACTAGAGATCCCGCCCGCCCAGCACCAGGGAGCTGCTCCTCGGACCGGGGCTGGCCAGGCCGCTCTGCGGGGCGTGGGTTTGCCAGTCCCCGCCCCCGTCTCCTGCTGCGGGGGCTGGACCTGGACCCGCGCGCGTTCGCGACGGTGCGGTGGGAATCCAGCCGCCAGCTGGATCCCGGCCCCGCCGGCCAGGGTCACTGGTGGATCGCGGCACGGCCGGGGGCGGCACGTCGGAGAGCGCAGCGCCCTGGTGCTGGGAGCGGGCCGGGGGGAGCCTGGCCCCGACTCCGGGCACCCTCCGCAGGGCGCGCGGCGTGGCGTGGCCCGGCTCCGGACGGCTGGGGAGAGGTGCGGACATCGCAAACACCGACAGCCCTAGCGCTACCCCCTGGACACCCCTCTCGCGTTCCGGTCCCTACCTCCACCCCGGGTACCCCCGCGTACAGACCCACTCCCGGCCAGAAATCTCCCCTGCCGCCACGCCCTGGCACCCCACACTGGAGACACCTCCGAACCCTATCCCCGCCGGACAACACCCCCCGCACAGCCACCAGCGCACCCCGAACCCCTCCGCCGGACCCCCCCGACACAGACACCAGCGCACCCCGAACCCCTCCGCCGG
>ML677508.1:67758-102194 GCA_007922305.1 Dermatemys mawii
CCCCCTGCACCCCCCCAACCGCCTAATTCCGGCTCCACCCGCCTCTCCCGATTAATCCACCCCACAGCCCCCTTCTCCCAGGGGGTTCCACACTCGCCAATCACTCCCCTCTGCACCTCTGGACCCTCGGTCCCTACTACAGTCCCCCTGCCCACCTCCAACGCCGGCACAACCCGTCCCTGGGGTCCCTGCCCCCCTCTTACCGTCCTTCAGCCCTGGTCCACGACGCTTCCCCTCAACTCCGGCTCTGTTTGCTCCCGGGTGTCGCCTTCGCAGACCCCCTCCCTCGTGCCTCCTTTCGCGGGTCTTTCCCCTGTAGCCCCCTTATTCCCTCCACCCCCAACTCTCCCGCTCCATCTGCTCCCGATCGCTTCCCGCCCCGGCTGCCCCTTGCCCCCTCCCCCGTAGTGCAGGAGCCGGAGCAGGGGACGGGCAGGGATGAGTGGTACGGAGCCGATGAGGGGTACGGATCCTCTTCTCGCCCAGGCTACCAAGGCGGAATCGCTACCCCCTGAGGGCCGGGACCGCGCGGCGCTTTGCCCTCAGGACAGGGCTAGCGGCTCCGCTCTGCTCCAGAAGGACGCTCCGGTGAGAGGGATCAACGCCCAGCCCGCAGAAAGTTCCGCTGCCTGGACGGGGCTCGCAGCGGCAGCCCGGCTCTTACCTGCCAGGCTAGGGAAGGGGTCCGGGAAATGCAGCGGCGGCTCGGGGGGCCCCTTGTCCCGGGTCTGGGGCAGCTCCTCCGCCTCCAGGCTCTCGGCGCTCCGTCTGCAGCCCGGCTCCGGGTTGGTGCGCGCAGCCGGCAGCTCCTGCGCCGGGTAGAAGCCGTCGGGGGGCTCGCTGAAGTTGGGCAGCGCCGTAGTGAGCGCTACCATGGAGGGCACCCCCTGGCCCAGGCTGGCGCAGAAGGTGTTGGTGAGGCGGCCAGCGAAGGAGGCCAGCGGGGCGAGCGGGGGGAGGCCGGACTGCAGGGGCGCGTGCGAGAGCGCCTGGGGCAGCACCAGCGGCCTGTAGGGCATGAACATGGGGTAGCCGGTGTAGAGCAGGTGGCCGGAGCGCGGCGGCGGGGTCCCGATCAGCGAGTCGATGGAGAAGGCGGCCCCTTGGCCGCTGGGTCTCTGCATGGCGAGCGGGCGCGGAGCGCCTCCCGGGCCGGCTGCGGCCCCACCTCCCCGCGGCTACCAGCCGCCGCCAACTTGCCGGGCCGCCCGGCTGCTCCGGGGCGCGCGGTGCTCAGCCGGGCCCGTCTCCCTGTCCTGCGGGCTCCGGGCTCGCCGTCCCCGGTACTGCGGGCTCCTGCCGCAGCCCGTGCCCCGGAGCCCCGGCAGCGCTGCCTGCCCGCTGCCTTCGAGGGCTGGAGTGGCGACGCGCTCTGAGGCGCCCCGCAGCCCGGCTCAGCGCGGGGGGGGTGGGGGCGGAGTGTCGCCCTCCGGACTCATCCATCTTCCTCACGCCACGCCTGAGTTCCCCCTTAGCCCGCTCGGGGGGGCAGGGCCCGGCCCCCCGCGCCCGGCCTGGGAAGGCGCCGCCCCCTCCCGCCTAATCAGCTGTGATTAACGCTGATTGATGATCGGTAATTACTGAGGCCGGAGCACAAGGAAGCCGCACAAGGGCGCTTTTGTCGGCTGGGGCGGGCGGGACGGGGGCGGCGCGGCCAGACAGATGCTTTCGCCCGGCCACTTGTCAAGCCTTTCTGCGGCGCTTTGGCTGGGACTGAATGGGCCGGAGGGTAATGGGGGGGCCTGGGGGTGATGGGGGCAGAGGAGGTAATGTGGGGCTGGGGAGGCCGAGGGGGTAACGGGTCGGGAGGCGGGATAATGAGGGGAGCGGGAGAGAGGGTAATGGGGGACCGGAGGGGGTAATGGGGGACGGGGAGGGGGGGTAATGAGGGAAGCGGGCCGGGGGGTAATGGGGGGGACCGGAAGGGTAATGGGGGGCGGGGAGGGGGATAATGAGGGGAGCGGGACGGGGTCTGGGATACTGGGGCGCAGGGTGAAGTAGTGGACCGGGGCGCAGCTCCCCAAGACGGGCCCAGGACCTGGCAGCCCCAGAGCTGCTGCCGGCGGGATTCTGTGAACTCCCAGGACCCAGCCAAGCCCAGGCCGGGGGCCCATCGGAGCAGGAGCCCCTCGCCCCTGCTGATCGCCCCCTTGAGCCGGCCGCGGAGTCTCCAGAACCAGCCCCTGATTGCAGGCGGCGGCCCCCGCCCAGTCTGATTAGCTCGGGGGGTTGGGCTTGCTAATGACCCGGCAACTGCCAGCCCCACCGGGCGGGGGGTGAGCTGGGACCCCTACCCCCCCCGGATACCAGGCCCCAGGCCTCTGACAGGGGTCCCGTTATTCCCCCCTCCACAAGGGGGCAGGCCACGGTCCCACCCCAGGGGGGTCCCATACTCCCCATCCCGCTGTTCTCCACACCGAGGCCCTAGGAGGGCGCAGCCCTGGGGACTCATAGCGGGGTCCCTCCACCGGGGCCTTTCCTAGTGGCTGCTGCCTGAGGGGGCCGCGGCTTTCACAACACCGTGGGAGGGGGGAAGGGGCTGGCCCAGCCCCCCAGGCAGCACCAGTGAGGGGCCCAGCCCCCGCTCCCTCTGCACCAGTGGGGGCTGGGCTGGGCCCCACCGGCTGCAGGGGGGGAGGAATGTCACAGCTCAGCACCGACCTGGGGGACCAGACCCCTCCTCCTTGACATGGAGCCGGGTGGCTCCAGCCCCCAGCAAAGCGCTGGCAGGGCCAGGGCACAGCAGACTGGGAGGGCCGGCCCTGTCCCCAGCGGCCCTGTGGACTCTGCCCTGACTTCCCGCTTGTCTCTGTTCCAGGAGCCCCTCCAGGGGAGCTTGGGCCCCCCCATCTCCTCTCCCCCGCTGGCCCTGGGCCTGCACCTGCTGGGCCTGGCCTAGGGCTGAATTTGTCGCGAGCCCTGGCAGGGCCGGCTCTGCACCGCGGGGCTTGTCACCCCAGTTATGAAAGTAAAACAATCCCGGACCCCAGCTCCCTCTTTCATTAGTAAGAGGAGCCTTGGCCTAGAGCCTGTCCCTGGAGCAGCCCTGGAACTGCAGCTCCCAGAAGCGTGGTTCCCCCCCGCCCCGGCTCCCCCAGCACCCTTAGGAGCCTCTCTAGGTGTCCCCCCCACCCGGAGGGGGCAGGTTCCTGCCTGTCACTCACTGTCCTTGATTGGGCCTCCCAATGCATGGACCAAGAACAACGATCCACCCACCTGCTCCTCCAGCTCTGGCCTCTACCCACTGCCCCGGGGCTCTGGGGGCCCCATGCTGCTTGCCCTGCAGGCCCCTGGCCCCAAAGCAGCCAGTGACCTGTTCTGGGCCTTAGGAAGGCAGCCCACGGCCGGCTGCTGCTCTTGCAGCTGCACTGGCTACTCGGAAATTGGTACCGGCTTTCCCCTTCCCGAGGCTGTGGGGGGAGCGGTTTGGTCACTGGCACAGCCCACGGTCCATGCTGTTGTTTCTAGTGTGTGAGCTGGCCCCAGTCTGCCAGGCGCGGGAGGCTCTGGCCAGCTGCCGTGTGCACACACCCCATTGTCTTGAGGCTCCTCTCCCGCAGCCCAGCTCTTGCAAAGGCGCCGGCATTGCTGACTAACCAGCTCAGAGCACAAGAGACCCCCCACCCCCGGCCCGTTAGTCCCGTTGGGTAGTAGGAGGCGGCCGCAGGCCTGTTCCGAGAGCTGAATTCCAACTTCCAAAGAGACAGGTTTGGAGTTTAGGCTTCGTATGGGCTCCCAGGACACTCAGAGTCCTGGCAATTCGTTATTCCCCTTTCACTGCTGCTGGAGCCAGCAGGGAGACCCTTCCCCAGGGCCAGGTCTCACCTCCCCAGGTCTGCAACTTCCCACTTTACAGGGTACAGATCCCTTGGGTCAGTTCCCCTCTCGCAATGACCAGGAGCAGCCGCTCATTCTCAGCTCTCCGCAGAAACCACCCAGGACCCTTCAGTGAAATACTGCGAGGCTGGTCAGACACGGAGGTAACACACCTCCTAGGTCTGGCTGTGCCCCACCTTTCCCTCGGTGCCCTCCTGGCTCCCAGCCTGTGCAGCCAGCCTGAGCTTAACAAGACTTCAGCTCACTGGGCCTGCTGCTCACCAATCCGGCCAGGACTGGAATGCTCAAATGCACGTAGGGTGACCAGACAGCAAGTGTGATACATCGGGACGGGGGTGGGGGTAATAGGAGCCTATATAAGAAAAAGACCCAAAAATTGGGATTGTCCCTATAAAATCAGGACATCTGGTCACCCTACATGCATGTGACCGTTAGCCAGGGTGGGCAGGGTGCCACGCTGGGACTGGGAGACAGGGTGGATCACTTGGTGATTACAGATTCTGTTCATTCCCTCTGGGGCACCTGGCATTGGCCACTGTGAGATGCAGGATACTGAGCTAGATGGACCCTGGGTCTGACCCAGTCAGGCAGTTCTTATGAGCTTTGGTGAGGCTCACAATAGGTTGCAGAGTTCATAGAATCACAGGGCTAGAAGAGATCGCATGAGGTCCAATCCCCTGCACTGATGGCAGGACTAAGGATTATCTAGACCATCCCTGACAGGGTTTGTCCAACCTGCTCTTAAAAATCTCCAATGACGGTGAGTCCACAGTCTCCTTGGGTGATTTATTCCAGTGCTTCACCACCTGGACGGGTGAGAAGTGTTTCCTAATGTACAGCCTAAACTGCCCTTATTGCAATTTAAGCCCATTTCTTCTTGTCCTATCCTCAGAGGTTAAGAACATTTTTTCTCCCTCCTTTTATGTACTTGAAAACTTATGTCCCCCCTTAGTCTTCTCTTCTCCAGACTAAACAAACACATTTTTTTAAATCTTCCCCCAGAGCTCATGTGTTCTAGACCTTTAATCATTTTTGTTGCTCTCCTCTGGACTTTCTCCAGTTTTTCCACATCTTTCCTGAAATATGAAAGAACTGGACACAAAACCCCAGTTGAGGCCTAATCAGCACAAAGTAGAGTGGAAGAATTACTCCTCGTGTTTTGCTTACAATACTCCTGGTAAACAGGGTGTCAGCATTCCCTCCCCACTCTGAACTCTGGGGTACAGATATGGGGACCCACATGAAAGGCCCCCTAAGCTTATATTCCATCAGCTTAGGTTAAAAAACTTCCCCAAGGCACAAATTCCTTTCCTTGTCCTTGAACGGTCTTGCTGCCACCACCAAGTGATTTAAACAGACATTCAGAGAGGAGCCACTTGGAACCTTATCTCCCCCAAAATATCTCCCCAAGTCCCTTCACCCCCCCTTTCCTGGGGATGCTTGAGAATAATATACTAAGAACTTGTTACCAAGCAAGCACAGAGCAAACCCCTGGGTCTTTAAGACACTGAAAATCAATCAGGTTCTTAAAAGAAGAATTTTATTTTAAAAAAGTAAAAGAATCACACCTGTAAAACCAGGACAGAAAGTAACTTTACAGGATAATAAAAAGATTTAAAACACAGAGGACCCCCTTCTAGGCTTAGCTTCAAAGTTACAAAAAACAGGAATAAAACTCCCTCTTAGCAGAGGAAAAATTCACAAGTTAAAACAAAAGATAATCTGACACCTTTCCTTGCTTTAGGTACGTTTGTAATCTTAGAGGCTTATTTCAAGATTGTCTATAGGAGATGGGGTTTCCTGCCCTGGTCCCTCTCTGTTTGAGAGAACAACACAAAGAGCACAAACAAAATCTTCCTCCTCTCCCTGCCCCCAGATTTGAAAATATCTTCTTTCCCCATTGGTCCTTCTGGTCAGGTGCCAGCTAGGTTAATTGAACTGATTAACCCCTTACAGGTAAAGAAGGGATTTTAGGCTACCCTTAGCTGTAGGTTTATGACACGCCCCCACCCCCCCAATCACAGATGGTGCTTGACCGCCTGTTCCATGCTGGCTGTGATTTCTTCCTGGAGTTCTAGGAGAAAACAGAGTTAAAACAACACATGTACCTTTAGATAGACTACTGATTATATAAAATCTAACAATATTTCCCACATTTCAAGGATGATTTTAACTAGTTGATTCTGGGAAACTTTCATGGAAGAGTGCACTTTGTTAGAAGTTCCTGGAATGTGTTATATTTCAAAATCAAAATCCTGGAAAACTAAACTCCACTGAAGAAGTTTTGTGTTGTTTTCCTTGACATTATGAAGCCACTTCAGTGCATCATGGTCAGTTTGCAGGCGGAACCACCGTCCCCAAATGTATGGGCACAGCTTTTCTAGAGCATACACAATGGCGTGACATTCCTTTTCGGCGATTGACCACTGGCTTTCCATCTCAGACATTTTTTTGCTGAGAAACACGACAGAATGAAATTCTTGATCCAGTTCTTCCTGCATTAAAACTGCTCCTATACCACACTCAGATGCACCTGTGGTTATTAGGAAAGGTTTGTCAAACTCTGGGGCCCTGAGCACAGAGTCAGACATGAGTGTTGCTTTAAGATGGTTGTCACGTTACTGAAATTATCTGGAATCATATAGATCATTGGTGCAACCAAGGTCCTGTAGGGACACCAAATCTTATGTAAAGGGGGTCATATAAGGTGTCTACGACCAGGTTATGATCCGCTGATTATGAGTATGCTATCTGTATATGTGTATCATTTTTGTAATTGAAGTTATGAATATTGACTCTATACTGTCTGTCTTTCCAAATATTGTGCTATGCTGTTGGGGACATTTCAAAGCCCTTGGTGTTAAGCGTTGCTTGCCATGCTTGATGGCCCATTAAGGATTATCAGCTATCCAATGGCTCCATTAAGGGAAGGCAGACACATCCTGTCTCTTAGCAAGGGGGGCAGGAATTGCCCAACTGATTCAAACTCCATTTTGCTGTAAGTTTCCACAGCAAAGGACAAAGAACATTCCTGCACCTGGGAAGGATATAAAAGGGTGGTATCCCATCCCCATTTTGTCTTCAATCTCCAGTCTCCAGCCTGGCTCCTATTTCTGGATGGGACTTTGCTACAAAGGGGCACTCTGGCCAAAGGATTGATGACCCATTCCTCCAGGGAATGTATTCCAGAGACTTTGATTTGAACCTGCAGTTTATTCTACATCTGATGCAAGAGATTTGCCATCACTGCATGTATTTGCAGAAGTGACAAAGAGTCCTGTGGCACCTTAATTTGACCACATATTTGATTTCCTTTAACCATTTCTACCCCTCACCCATATCTTTTCCCTTGTATAATAAACCTTTAGATTTTAGATTCGAAAGGATTGGCAACAGCATGATTTGTGGGTGAGATCTGATTTGTATATTGACCTGGGTCTGGGGCCTGATTCTTTGGAATTGGGAAGAACTATTTTCTTTTATTGGGGTATTGGTTTTCATAACCATTTGTCCCCAGGACAGGTGGCTGCTGGTGGTAATACTGGGAAGCTGGAGTGTCTAAGGGAATGGCTTGTGTGACTTGTGATCTAGGCAGTGGGGCGAAACCAAAGTCTTTTCTGTTTGCTGGTTTGGTTTGCCTTAGAAGTGGAAAAACCCCAGCCTTGGGCTCTAGGTGCCCTTTTGGAAACAATTTGTCCTGATTTGACACCCTCAGTTGGATCCCACCAGGAACAGCACCGTCACAATGGTTAAAGGCCTTCTGACACTCTTCAGTCCACTGGACTGCATTTGGCTGGTTCTTTTTAGTCAGGTCTATCAGTGAGGCGGCGATTTGGCTGTAGTGTGGTACAATCACCTGTAATATCTGGCCAAGCCTATGAAGGATTGGGCCTGTTTCCTTGACATTTGGATCGCATTCACTTTGGCCTGTAGGGGGTTGATAGTTCCTTGACCCACCTGGTGTCCAAGGTAAGTCACTCTGTTTAGGCCTATTTGACACTTTTCAGGCTTAACAGTTAGTCTTACCTCCCTTATGCACTCAAAGACTTTCCAGAGATGTCCAGGTGTTCTGCCCATGAATCAGAACATATGGCCACATCATCAACATAGGCAACTGCAGATTCTCCCAATCCCATAGGAGACTCTACAACAGGTGTTGGCAACCTTTCAGAACTGGTGTGCTGAGTCTTCATTTATTCACTCTAATTTAAGGTTTCGCCTGCCAGTAATACATTTTAATGTTTTTAGATGGTCTCTTTCTATAAGTCTATAATATAGAACTAAACTATTATTGTATGTAAAGTAAATAAAATGTCTAAGACGCTTCACTTAAAATTAAATTTAAATTAAAATGCAGAGCCCCCCAGACCGGTGGCCAGGATCCAGGCAGTGTGAGTGCCACTGAAAATCAGCTCATGTTCTGCCTTTGGCATGAGTGCCTTAGGTTGCCTACCCCTGCTCTACAAGTTTCTGGAAGGTGGTAGGTGCATTTGGCAGCCCCAAAGGGAGCACATTAAATTCATACAGCCTTACATGGGTGATGTAGGCTGACCTTTCCTTGGCAGATTCATCTAGCAAAACTTGCCAGTACCCCTTAGTTAAGTCTAAGGTAGAGATGAACTGGGCATGTCCCAGTTTCTCCAATAGCTCATCTGTGCATGGCATTGGATAGTTCTCTGGGTGAATCACAGCATTTAGGAGTCCACGCAAAAGTGTGTTTCCCCATCTGGTTTGCGGACTAGAACCACTGGAAATGCCCATGCACTGTTAGAGGGGCGGATTACACCCATCTGTGGCATGTCCTGGATCTCCCGTTCTATAGCAGCTTTGCCTTGAGGAGCCACCCGGTAGGGTTGGGCTTTAACTGGGTGGGCATTACCTGTGTCAATGGAGTGGTATGCCCGTTCAGTCTGTCCTGGGATGGCAGAGAACATCGGTGTAAAGCTAGTGCACAGGTCCTTGATCTGCTGGCGCTGCATATGTCTGAGGGTCATCGAGAGGTTCACCTCTTCCACACCACCGTCACTGTTTCCTTCATAGTAGACACCTTCAGGCCACTCAGTGTCATCTCCTCCCTGGGCTGTAAACTGTCAAACCTTTAATTCTCTGGAGTAAAAAGGCTTCAGAGAATTAACATGGTACACTTTAGGATTTAGGGTTGAGGTGGGGGATGCTATGAGATAGTTAACAGCTCCCAGGCGCTCTTGGGCCGTAAAAGGTCCTTCCCACGATGCTTCCATTTTATGAGCCTGGAGCACTTTTAGGACCATGACCTGGTTCCCACTTTAAAGGAACACTCTTTGGCATGTTTATCATACCAGGCCTTTTGCTCTTCCTGAGCATCTTTTAGGTTTTCTCTAGAAAGTGCTAAAGAGGTTCGGAGGGTGTTTTGTAGGTTGGTTACAAAGTCCAGAATGTTAGTTCCTGGAGAAGGTGTAAACCCCTCCCATTGCTGCCTCACCAACTGTAATGGCCCCTGTGACGGAGTCAGACCAGAAGGATATAGGAGAGTGCTGGAAGGCAGGTATATTAGTCTCAGGATGTGCAGGTCCTTGTTCCCTGAATAGCCAAACAAAGGCTTCTCCAGACCAATCAAGACACCTGGGGCCAATTAAGAACCTTCTAGAAAGGAGTAGAAACAGCTAGCCTAATTGGGACACCTGACGCCAATCAGGGACTGGCTGAATCCAGATAAAAACCTCCCAGTTAGTCAGGTGGGCTGTGGGTGTCAGGAGCTGTGGAAGGAGGTTGTGCTGTTGGTGAGACTGAGTGGTGGACAACATATCGTACAGAAGGAAGGAGGCCCTGAGGTAAGGGTGAAGTGGAGTTTGAAGAAGCGGGGACTGCTGTGGGGAAGTAGCCCAGGGAATTGTATTGTGTTTTGTGGATAAAAGGTCAGCCATCTTAGCTGATACTATTAGGGTCCCTGGGCTGGAGCCTGGAGTAGAGGGCGGGCCTGGGCTCCCCCTCTTTTCCATCTTCCATACTGGCCTGTGATGAAGATAACTCACTAGGCGGTGACTCTTGCCAATTATACTGAGAAAGGGAGGTCACTCTGGGGCCTAGATGAGTTTCTGAGGCCCCTAAATCTGCCAGGAAGCGCAGGACCCACAAGTACAAACTTGGAGCTTTGTCACACCCCTTAACCTCACAGCCATACACAAGTTCAAAGGGTGAGAGCCCTAAACTGGGATATGGTACAGCCCTGTAGGCAAAGAGCAACTGCTGTAGCACTAGGTCTCAATCACTGGAGTGCTCATTTACCAATTTACATATCATGGCACTCAAAGTTCCATAAAACGTCTTCACCAGGCCATTTGTTTGATGGTGGTAAGGGGTGGCGACCAAGTGGTTCACCCCAGGAGCTTCCCGCAGGCTTTTCATGGTCCCTGCCAAGAAATTGGTTCCCGAAGCTGTAAGGATGGTGGAGGCCAACTCACCTTGGCAAAAATGTCTGTTAATGCCTGGAGCGCACTTTTAGCCCTGGTGTTACTTAGAGCTATTGCCTCTGGCCATCAGTGGCAAAATCCACGGAAGTCAGTATGTACTGCTGTCCTCTGGGTATCTTTTTCGGGAAAGAACCCAGAATATCCACAACTACTCTCTGAAATGGAATCTCAGTTATGGGGAGTGGCTGGAGGGGGAACCTTGACACAGCAACAGCAGGGTGGGATCCTTTTGGACCAGAAGCACAGACTTTTAAAAGGACACAGAGTTTCCTTTTGGCTGCTCGAAAAGCAGAGAGGGTTTGGGTTTTTTTTTCAAAGGACACTTTTTTTTTTAAGCTGAGAGCAGCTGGAGTTTTTTTTCCCTCTGCCTGAGGGCAGAGTACTTAAGTTCCTGCAAGGGAATTCACAAGCTGTTTTTTTTTAACTTTCCAGCTCTGGGGTTAGGCTAGGCTACGCGCAGGAAGGCTAGGATGACGGAAAGTGAGGTCCTAAAGAAGCTAGAACTAGCCAGACTGGAAGCTGAAGACAGAAAAAAGAGCATGAAACACAGATGGCCTTAAAGCGCTTGGAGCTGGGGGCAGAAATAGCCAGGGCGGAGGCTGCCTGTAGCCATGCGAAGACTTACCAGCACTGCGCCTCCTGCTGGCTGTTTGGGAATTAGCTCTTTTCTAGCTCTGGAGCATCCTCTGCAGGCTGGTGTCTTGCCTGTTGCTGGCCCCTGTTTGCCTCCCGGACCCCAGTGACCTTTTCCCTTGGGTTCTGCCCACTGCAGTACCCCCACATTCTGGGTCTCCCCTCACTGGGGAACCCCCAATCCTCTATCCCCACCTTGCCTCAGTGGCTACTGCCAGTCAGCATCTAGCCCCCAATCACTGGGGCAGACTGCAGTGTAAAGGCCGCTCATCATTGGCAAGGTGGGTTTGGACCTGCTGCCTTCCCTGCAGCCCAGAACCTTTCCAGGCCTTCCTATCAGGCCACAGCCTGGGAGGTCGCCAGGCCTGAGCTCCCCAGCTCAGCCTGCCCCTTCCCCAGCACTGCTCCACCCTCCGTACCCTTTACTCCTTCAGGCAGCTAAGTTCACTTCCCTCTAAAGCTGGAGGGAGAGTGTTTAGCTCTTGGCTCACAGCCCTTTTATCAGGGACAGCTGTGGACTGATTGGGGTGTGGCCTAGCAGTGGCTGCTTCCCCAAGCAGCCTACTCTCCTGACTCCCCAGGGCAGCCCTTTCCAGCGCTGTTTTAATCCCTTCAGGGCAGGAGCCGAGTGACCACACTGCTACACTGCCCATAAAAGATCCCTGGAATTAAAAGGAAGAGAGAGGAAGCAGAAACTGGAGGAGAAGGAAAGAGAAAGGCGGCATCGACTGGAGGTTATGCAGTGGAAAAGATGGAACCCTTTAGCAGCTAGCTCCACAAATGGGAGCAACTATGTCCATAGTATGATGAATCCAGTGATATTGCTGAATATTTCATCACCTTTGAGAGACTGTGCACCCTACATACAATTCCTGAAGATCACAAGATGACCACATTGGTAGCAAAATTGACTGGAAGACCCCTGGACATATTCAACAAAATGCCTATTGAGGATGCTTCTAACTATGATACATTTAAGGATTTGGTTTTAAAATAATTTCAAATTACACCTGAAATTGACAGAGTAAAATTTAGAGCCCTTACAAGAGGGGCTGGACTAAGTAATGTGGCTTATGTAAACAAGATGAAGGATCTTTTAGATAAATGGGTCAAAGTAAGGGATGTAACTAGCATTGATGAAGATATTGAACAGAACCGGACCCAGAACTGATCCCTACGGGACCCCACTTGTTATGCCCTTCCAGCTTGACTGTGAACCACTGATAACTACTCCCTGGGAATGGTTTTTCAGCCAGTTCTGCACCCACCTTATAGTAATTCCATCTAGGTTGTATTTCCCTAGTTTGTTTATGAGAAGGTAATGGAGACAGTATCAAAAGCCTTATTAAAGTCAAGCTATACTATGTCTACCACTTCCTCCCTGTCCATGGGCTTGTTACCCTGTCAAAGAAAGCTATTAGGTTGGTTTGACATGATATGTTCTTGACAAATCTGTGTTGACTTTTACTTATCAAGCTTAGAACTGGTGACTGCTGCCTCCCACATTCAGTCGACGCTTGAGATGAAGCTGGAGTACCTCTCCAGAGCGCAAGCCTGAGCAAATGACAGAGACCCTGAGTTGCCCATGCATCAGGACCCCATGTTCCTGGTGTCACCAGTAAGAGAGGAAGAACCAATACATCTGGTATCTGATCTGCTGCAGGAGTTGCTGGAAAGATAGTAAAATATTAGTACCTGACATCTTTCCCTTCTTAGTATTATGGGAAGGGGCTTTGCCTGAGTTGTCCTGAATAGAGTTTAGACCCTTGCAGACAGAATCTATCCTGAATCACAGTGCAGCTTCAGAGCTGAAAGGGCTACTATCAACATGATCTGCTTGCTGAGACAACTACCAGAGAAATGCAGAGGGCAAAGAAAAAAGCCCCTCTACCTAACCTTCATCAATCTCACAAAGGCTTTTGACTTTGTCAGTAGAAATGGACTATTTGCACCGCAGTCCCTGGAAAAATCATGGAGGTTACAGCTTTTCTCTGATCTTGGATTGGTAGATGCTGCCACCACCGAAGTGCAGAACCCCTTTGAGAGACCAGGAAGGCACACTTGGGAATTCCCTTCTGTGGGGCACCCTCAAGCCCCTTCATCCCCTTTCTGGGGAAAAACTGAGAAAGAGGGAGGAAAGAAAAGGAAATCAGCTGTTGCCACCAGCTAATTGAACAACATGTGCACAAACCTCTTAAGGCCCAGAACTCCAATTCTGTTTTTTAAAAAGGTAAATTTTATTGAAAAACAAAGAAAATACATCTGGGAATTCAGGCTATTGCTAAATTTTAAAAGAGCTACTACAAGGATTAAGTTCAAAGAATAGCTTTCTTGAGGTCCAGCTTAAAGGTTACAAGTAAAACAAAAGCCCCTGGGGTTAGCAGAGAGGAATCCACAAGCCATAAAGAAATAAACCTAGTCACTTCTTCCTAAACATTTCCTGATCCACTTACATATTGGGGATTACAAATGAGCAGTTTCTAGGTATGATCTGATGATTTTTCATACCTGGCCCAAAGCTTCTTGCAGCATTGCTGCTCCCTGTCCCTTTGCTCTGGAGAACACCACAGACCAACAAAGGGGACGTTTTCCCCCCAATTTAAAAAAGTTCTAGCCTTTCCATTGGCTCTTTTGGTCAGGTGCCCCCTCGCTTCCTTTTACCTATGCAGAGAGACTTTTTAACCCTTTACAGGTAAAGCAAGTAGAGAACAACCCCTAAGAGGGATTTTATAGCTAACTGGCTGGGTCCATAAAAGGGAGCTCCCCCACACACACCTCATTTATCACAGAGGCTGAGCTGCATCTCCTCAGACGGAGCGCAAAGAGCTCAAGAGGAGGGTGGAAGTTAAGTGTGGGCTGCTGGAAAGAAAACTGGCCCACCTGGACTGGGACAAAGAGAAGTCAGAGGAATGGGGCTTTGGGCTCTGTGCTGACCAGGGTGGCCTGTGCAATAACTTTCTTTTCCCCATGGTAATCAAAAATTTCATATGCTGTGCTCCAGCTAACTAATCAACCTGTCTGTCAATGCAGTGAATGTCACTGCAGATGCTGGCAGTGGAGGGGAATTGCATGGAGCTCACAGGTGGAACGGGGGTGGGGGAGGGCTGCAGGCCTGGAGGTCCAGCCAAAGGAGGTGGTGAAACCACATGGCTCACCCTGGAGATAGAGTGGGACCCCCAGGAGGTCTGGAACAGTGAAGGGGCCCAGAGACTGTTTCAAAGCTGGGCTCATAGCACTGGGTCTGTGACATTTTGGTTAAAAAAACTAGAATATAAAATTAACAGGGTACACATTTAATTACTGGTTTTAATTTAATTTAACTTAATTACTGGATTAAAAACTGGCTAATTGATAGATCTCAAAATGTAAATGTAAAACAGGGAATCACCATGGAGTGGGTCCATTTCCAGTGGGGTTGCACAGGGATCAGTTGGTGGCCCTGGAATAAAACAAAATAATCACTGATAAAGTCTGCAGGTGACACAAAAATTGGAGAGTGGTACATAATGAAGAGGAGAGGTCACTGATTAAGAACAGTCTGGATCACTTGGTAAACCTGTCCCAAGCAAACAATATGTTTTCATATGGCTAAATATAAATGGAGACATCTAGGAGCAAAGACGTAAGCCATATTCACACAATGGGGACTCTATCCTGGCAAGCAGTGACTCTAAAAAAGATCTGGTAGGTCATGAGGGATAATCAGCTGAACATGAGCTCCTAGTGTGATACTGTGGCCTGAAAAGCTAATGTGATCCTGGGATGCAAAAACAGGAATCTCGAGTAGGAGCAGACAGGTTATTTTACCTCTGTGTTTGGCACTGGTGCCACTGCTGGAATCCTGTGTCCAGTTCTGGTGCCCACCATGCAAGGAGGAAGTGGATAAATAGGAGAGGGTTCAGCAAAGAGCCACGGGAACGAGTAAAGGGGTAGAAAACCTGCCTTATAGTGACAAACTCAAAGAGCTCAATCTATTTGTCTTAAGAGGTGACTTGATTACAGACTGTAATCAAAAATGTAATAGGCAATTCAATCTAGCAGAGAAAGGTCTAACACAATCTAATGGCTGGAAGTTGAAGATAGACAAATTCAGACTGGAAGTAAGGCATTTTTTTTAAGGGGGTGAGCAATTAACCATTGGAACAATTTACTAAGGCTCATGATGGAGTCTCCATCACTGATAATTGTTAAATCAAGACTGGATCTGGGCAGGTTGTCTGGGATGTTTTATGATCAATTGGTCTAACCTCCTATATAATGGTCCCTTTTGGCCTGTAAGTTCTTGGTGTCCCGCTCTCTTATTTGAAGGCCCGGATCTCTGGGTGCAGGATGCAGTATGTCAGGGCTACACTTCATCACCAGCCCATCTTCCTTCCCCTCTTTTCACAATGCCAGCTCCCTCTTCTCCAATGGCACCACAGATTTTCAAGGGAAGGCCTTGTACTCAGGCTGTTTCCTGAGTCCCATGGAAGGAGAGAACTTCTGCCCAATCATAGACCCAAGCAGACAGAATGGGGCCATAAAGACCTGCAAGCTCAGGACGCTGTCTTTGGGGACAACCATCCCCTCCCTGTCCTAGTCAGATGGGTATTTGGCTGTTAAGGTCAAGGCCACCTACCTCCACGTAGGCATCAGACAGACTCACAGGAAATACCTGTGGTTCTGCACAGGCAGCCAGCACTTCAATAGAGGGGTTCCTCTGCAGCCTGTCACCTGCACGGCATGTGTTCACAACATCTCAGGCTGTAGCAGCAGCACATCTTGATCGACTTGAACAATAAGCATGAATGGACCCAGGGAGCTCCTCAGCCAGCTCTTTTAAAGTTCTTGGGTGCAAATTATCCTGACCTGGTGATTTAAAATATTTTAGCTTTAGAAGCTACTGTTAGTAGCTTCCTGAGATAGCAGTGGAAGGGAAAGTGTGTTATCGTAGGATTGATTATATCACCTGTTTTTCACCAAACAAAGAACAGTAATATTTATTGAACACTTCTGCCTTTTCTGCTTTATCATCAATAATTCTATCACGTCCATCTAGTAATGGACTAACATCACTGGATGGATTCTTTGTGTTAATATATTTTAAAAACTCCTCCTTGCCCCTAACTCTGCTGGCCTTGGATTTCTCCCTGTGTCCCTTTTCTTCTCTTATACGTTTTTCTACAATCCCTAGATGGCAATAAGCATCACTTCTTTCACAGAAATCATAGAATCTCCAGGTTGGAAGGGACCTCAGGAGGTATCTCGTCCAAAGCAGGACCAATCCCAAATTGAATCATCCAACAGATTTTTGCCCCATATCCCTAAATGACCCCCTCAAGGATTGAGCTGAAACCACTGAGCTATTCCCTTTAAATGCATGAGGAGAAAGAGAAAGCTCAAAGCAAGCGCAGGTCCTCCACTTAGCAGGGCAGGAGAGCTAATAACTGAGGACATCAAGAGGTTGAGGTGTAGAATGCCTAGTCTCCACTAAAAAGGTTAATGGTGACCGGATACTCAACACAATTAACATTAACAACAAGCAGGAAGCATGCAGGCCAAACACCAGTCGAACAATATTGAAATAAAAGTGAGATGTATTCAAGAAATTCATCCTGCGGTGCCTAAGGAACTGACTGAAGCCATCTCAGAACTGTTAGTAATTATCTTCATGGAGGACACGAGGTCCCAGAGGTCCAGAGAAGGGCAAACATAGTACCTAGTTCTAGAAGAGAAGAGAGAGAAGAGACATGGGAATTATAGACTGTCTGCCTAACTTTGATACCGGGAAAGATACCACAACAAATTTGTAAGCGCTAACAGATAATAGGCTTATAGGGAACAGCCGGCATGGATTTATCAAGGATAAATCCTGCCAAAGCAACCTGATTTCCATCTTTGACAAGGTTACTGGCCTAGTGGGGTGTTAGGGTTAGAGAGGGACAGTAGCTGTGAGTTTAGATTGGCTTTTGACACAGTCACACATGACAGTCCCATAAGCAAATGAGGGAAAATGTGGTCTAGGTGAAGTTGGAAGGTGGATGCACACTGGTTGAAAGTCTGTACGCAAAGACTAGTTTATCAACAGTTCACTGTTGCCCTGGGAAGACATACCCAGTGGAGCCTGCCAGGGTTAGTCTTGAGTCCAGTCCAGGAACTCCTCGCTTAATGTTGTAGTTCTGTTCCTGAAAAATAGGACTTTAAGTGAAACAATGTTAAGCAAATCCAATTTCCCTGTAAGAATTAATGTAAATTGGGGGTTAGATTCCAAGGAAATGTTTTTGGTGAAAAAAATTATCTATCTGTCTATATACACACAGTGTATATGTTTTAAACAAACAATTTAATACTGTACACAGCGATGATGATTGTGAAGCTTAGTTAAGATGGTGGAGTCAGAGGGTGGGATATTTCCCAGGGAATGCCTTACTGCTAAATGATGAACTAACTTTTGGCTGAGCCCTCAAAGGGTTACCATGTTGTTAATGTAGCCTCAGACTTTACAAGACAGCATGAGTGGAGGGAGGGGAGACAGCATAGCAGAGAGAGACACACACCCTGTGTGTGTGGGAGAGAGAGAGATGTGCATTGCCCCTTTAAGTACGCTGACCCCACTCTTAAGTACATTGTCTTTTTAAGTCGATCAGGAAGTTGAGACAGCAGTTGCTGCCCCAAGCTCTCTCTGTCTCTCTCCGTCTCTGTCCCACCCTGCTCTACATGGAGAAGAGGTAAGCAGCGTGCAGGGTGAGGAGGACACCCTGACATTAGCCCCCCCCCACTCCACACCCTGCACAGCAAGCAGGAGGCTCGTGGAACAGCTCCAAGGCAGAGGACAGGAGCAGCAGATGGCAGTGGGAGGGAGGCATAGCTGAACTGCCAGCAATTGATAGCCACAGCTACCGCACAGGGAACTTAGGGGAGCTGACGGGGGGGGCTGCTGGTCCACCCTGGTTCCAAGCCCCCATCAGCTAGCTGCAACGGGTTGCTCTTCCTGCAAGCAGTGAACAAAGCAGGTGGCTGCCAAATGACATTATAAGGGAGCATTGCACAACTTTAAACGAGCATGTTCTCTAATTGAGCAGCAACATAACAATGTTAACTGGGAATGACTTTAAGTGAGAAGTTCCTGTACTATTCAATATTTTCATTAGTACCTTGGATAATGGAGTGGAGAGAATGCTTAGAAAATTTGCAGATGACAGCAGGTTGGGAGGGGTTGCAAGCACTTGGACAAGATCAGAATTCAAAAAGACCTTGACAAATTGGAAAACTGGTCTGAAATCAGTACCATGAAATTCAGTAAAAATAAGTGCAAAGCAGTTCACTTAGGAAGGAAAAATCCAACACATAACTACAAAATGGGGAATAACTGGCCAGGCAGTCATACTGCTGAAAAGGATCTGGGGCTTAGAGTGGATACGAGTCAACAATGTCACGCAGTTGCAAAACAGGCCAATCTCATTTTGGGTATATTAATAGGATTGTTGTATGCAAGACCGGGCAGCTAGTTGTCCTGTTCTACTTGGCACTGGTGAGGCCTCAGCTGGAACATTGTGTCCAGTTCTGGGCACGACACTGGGAAAGATGTGGACAAATTGAAGAGAGTCCAGAGAAGAGCAACAAAAACTATAAAAAGTTTAGAAAACCTGACCTGTGAGGAAAGGTTAAAAAAACTGGGCACGTTTAATCTTGAGAAAAGAAGACTGAGGGGGGCCTGCTAACAGTCTTCAAAGAGGTTACAGCCTGATATAAAGAGGACGGTGATTAATTGTTCTCCATATCCGCTGAAGGCAGGAGAAGTAGTAATGAGCGTAATCTGCAGCAAGAGAGATTTAGATTAAATATGAGGAAAACTTGAGCTATAAGCTCTGGAACAGGCTACTAAGGGAGGTTGTGGAATTCCCGGCAGCGGAGTTTTTAAAGACCAGGTTGGACAAACAGCTGTCAAGGACAGTCTAGGTTTACTTGGTTCTGCCTCAGCGCAGAGAGCTGGGCTTGGAGACTTCTCAACAGCCCTTCCAGCCCGACATGTCTCAGATTCCAGGAGGGACATTTTTGCCTGAATTTGTGACAGGTAATGGTTAAAAAAAATGGTCTCCATAAAGCCAAAGCACAGTAGCAGCTCAGTCAGAGCCGACTGGAGGCAGGAAGCACTGTTGGTCCATAGGTGCTGTCCAAACTGTGGAGCCAGCCAGCGCCCAGCTAAGCACCTCCCTGTGAGCCGTGTCCCCTCTGGGGCTCTGCCCAAGGGGCAGCGGGCACACGCCCTACTGACTTGGGCGGGCCTGGCCTTTGGCTTGGTGCTTAAATGGGGAGAAGCTTTTCTGATAACCTGGCCCGAACCTTGGCCAGGGTCCCCCATGAGCCTGGCCCAGAGCTGGAAACTCAGCACAGATCTCCTGGGTTCCAGGCCTGTGCTTTAGCTGCAGTGCCAGCCTTCCTCTCCTGGTATCTCCTGGAGGGTGGGACCAGGATCCGATCCGCAGCCCCTGACCTCGTCACACCCCATCTCCTCCCAGCAGCAGGGATTCAGCAAAGAAATCCCAGAGCTGGGCGAGGACGTGAAAAAAGACCCACTGCCCCAGCTGCACGGGGCTGCTACAGGGCAGGCCACGGTACGAGTGAAGGGAACCAGTGTGACGACAGGGTCCATCCCACTGCGCAGAGTGGGCCTTGCTCCTGCCGGGTCTGCTGAGCTCGGGGGGAGTCAACGTCAGTGAGCCAGGCTGCTGCTGGCTCAGGCACCAGAACCCCCCCCCCCGAGGCGACCCCCACCCAGGAAAGCCCAGCTAGAGCCCTCAGCCATGGCACGTGCAGGGGACCTCCTGCTACAGGGGCCCCGCGGGCAGTTCCGGGCCGGCAGGTGCACCAGGGACAGACACCGGTTTAGAACTGGACCCTCTGATGTCTAGGAGAGTGATTCCTCCAGGCAGGGGCTAGCTGACTGGGCCCCTCAGCCTGTGCCACTGGTCTGGGGGTGTGGGGGGGACGCATGTGTGATTTCCATGCACAGTGGCGCTGCAGGCCTCTGCTGCTGGATCTGAGCAGAGGTCTCTGGGGGGCACTGCCTGGCACTGCCATATGCGTCCTGCACCCAGGGATCCGGCCCTTGGCATCACTCAGACAGGCTAGGCCCTTCTCCAGGACTGCAGCCTCCAGCCGAGTCCTGCAGCACCCTCTGCTGGCGGCCTGGGGGAGCGCTCCCCACATGGGACATCCGCACATCCCCCAGTGGGGACCAGAGCCCCCTGATGGGGGGCGGGGGCAGAGGCCCCCCAGGATGGGCAAAGGGAGCAAAACACAAGAGCAAAACTGACCCAGGAAAACATTTAAAAATCAACACACAGAACTTCCCAGTGTGATGGACCAGCCCACCCCCAGCCAGACACATGCCCCAGTACACCAGAAAACCCCCTCCCCCGCCCCCATGGCATATCGCTCCTCCTAGCTACACCAGGATCCACCCCCTGTGGTATATCCCTCCCCCCTCCTACACCAGGAACCGCCCCCCCATGGCATCTTCTCCTTGCTATGCCAGGAACCTTGTCCCCCCATTCCCACCCCCATCCCCATGGTATATCAGCACCCCCCGCTACGCCAGGAACTGCCCTCCCGTCCCCTGTTTATACACCCTTCTGAAGCCAGCCCCTGCCTCTAATCACCTGGATACATACCCACTCCCTGTAATCTGTGCACCCCCCATCACCTGGATAAATACTCCCCCCCCCCCCCGTGTAATCTGTGCACCCCCCTCCAATCACCTGGATACATACCGCCTCAGTACACCAGGAAACCCCACCCCTAAATACCTACACTGTGCTGCACTCCCAGTACACCAGGTACCCCCATTCCCCTGGGCACTGCTCCGTCCCATGCTGCTCCCAAGTTACACTAGAGACATGCGCCCCCTTCAGCACAAGGTACCACTGGTGCCCCCAGGATATACCCTACCCTACTACACAGGAGCAACTGCATTGCCTGCAAGCCTCAGTGTGTCCAGAATCCTCCAGCTGAGCCCCTGCTCCTCCCTGACCTCGCTCCCCCAGCCCTGCCCTGCATGAAGCGGGGTTTTATTTGTCTTGTTCTGTTGCATAGGAGTCTTACTGTCCTATACTAAAGCTGGGTGTTCCTCAGTTTCCCTGTGTGCTGCCCCAGTACTGCGGGGGTGGGAACTGGGTGTGTGATTTTTGCTGAGGCCCTCAGGGCAGGTGAGGCTGGAGGGTGCGACCGAGAGAAAGAGAAGGAGGAGGAGCAACAGGGAGGTGGGGGGTAAGAGATCGGGTCGCTGGAAGCTGACAGTCTAGGTCATAGGTGTCGACTCTGTGGGTGCTCCCTCACCCCCTGCCCCACCTTCTCTTCTCCCCGGTCCCTGCTCCTCTGCCTATCACCCAGCGCTTCCCGCCCCGGCTACCGCCAAACAGTTTGTGGGGAGGAGCGGGAATGTGACACACCCAGGGGAGGAGGCGGGGAAGAGGTGGGGCCGGAGGCGGGATTTGGGGAAGGAGTTGGACTGGTTGGGGAGTTGGGGCGGGGACTTTGGGGAAGGGTGGGACGAGGCAGGGCAGGGTCGGGGCCGAGGGGAGCTCCCCAGGTGGGAGCTCAGGGGCCGGGCAGGATGGTCCTGCGGGCCGTAGTTTTCCCACTCCTGTACTATGCTGACTATGGTGAGAGATTGTTCCAAACACTCTCCAAGAACCTGAGGAACCACCTGATCAGCATCCTGTACAGCAAACAGGAGAAGATCAAGAATGAGCTCTCAAAACTGGAGACTCTCATACAAAACCAACCTTCCACACAAACTACCATGTGGCTGGACTTTAAAAAAATGAGACAAGCCATTTACAACGCACACGTTACTGCTTTACAGAGGAAAGACAACAGTAAACTATCTAAACTCTTACTTGCCACAGGGGGCTACAACAGTGATACCCTTAACTCACCCAACAATACTGTTAATCTATCCAACCACACACGTAGCCCAGCAGACATGTGTGGTTGGATAGATTAACAATATTGTTGGGTGAGTTAAGGGTATCACAGCAGAAGAGTCTGTCCTATCTCTGGGACTCTTTCTGCCCCACCGCCCTCATGCGATGATACAGTTCTGCCATGATCTGGAAGTCTACTTCTGCCGTCTCTGACTCAAGGAATATTTTCACCACACCACTGAATCCCGCTCTGACTCACAGGAATCTGCTGACCAACACTACAAGAAGAACTCTGTGTGGACTCCTCCTGACGGTCGAAATGACAGACTGGACCTCTACACAGAGTGCTTCTGCAGACGTGCACAGGCTGAAATTGTGAACAAACAGCATCACTTGCCCCATAACCTCAGCCATACAGAATGCAACGCCATCCACAGCCTCAGCAACAACTCTGACATTATCATCAAAGAGACTGACAAAGGGGTGCTGGAGTCATCATGAACAGGTCGGATTATGAACAGGAGGCTGCCAGGCAATTCTCCAATACCACATTCCACCAGCCACTCTCCTCCGATCCCATTGAGGAATACCACGAGAAACTACACCATCTACTCAATAAATTTCCTGCTATAGCATGGGAACAAATCTACACAGACATACCCCTAGAGCCCTGACCAAAGGTATTCTATCTGCTACCCAAGATTCATAAACCTGGAAATCCTGGACTCCCCATCATCTCAGGCATTGGCACTCTTACAGCAGGATTATCTGGCTATTTGGACGCCCTCCTCAAACCCTACGCTATCAGCACTCCTAGCTGTCTTCAAGACACCACCCACTTCCTGAGGAAACTACAATGCACTGGTGATCTTCCTGAAAACACCATCCTGGCCACCATGGATGTAGAAGCTCTTTACACCAATATTCCATACGAGGATGGATACAAGCTGTCAGGAACAGTATCCTTGAGGAGGCCACTGCACACCTGGTGGCTGAGCTTTGTGGCTTTGTCCTCACCCACAATCATTGCAGATTTGGAGACAATTTATACCTTCAAGTCAGCGGCACTGCTACGGGTACCTGCATGGCCCCACAGTATGCCAACATTTTTATGGCTACTCAGAACAATGCTTCCTCAGTTGTCGGCCCCTAACACCCCTCCTCTACTTGCGCTACATTGATGACATCTTCATGACATGGACCCACGGGAAGGAGGCCCTTGAAGAATTCCACCTGGATTTCAACAATTTCCACCTCACCATCAACCTCAGCTTGGACCAGTCCACACAAGTGATCCACGTCCTGGACACTACAGTGCACATGAGTGATGGTCACATAAACACCATGCTATGCTGGAAACCTACTGACCGCTATACTTACCTACATGCCTCCAGCTTCAATCCAGAACACATCATACAATCCATTATCTACAGCCAAGCTCTAAGATGCAACCACATTTGTGCCAATCCCTCAGCCAGAAACAAACACCTACAAGAGAATGGTAGAATCTCCTTCCTTAGAGGTTTTTAAGGCCTGGCTTGACAAAGCCCTGGCTGGGATGATTTAGTTGGGGATTGGTCCTGCTTTGAGGAAGGGGTTGTACTAGATACTTCCTGAGATCTCTTCCAACCCTGAGATTCTATGATTCTAAGAGCTTTATCAAGCATTCTTAAAATTACAATAACCACCTGGTGAAGTGAGGAAACAGAGTGACAGAGCGAGATGAGTACCCAGAAGTCACCTACTACAGAACAGGCCCAACAAGGAAAGCAACAGAACACCGCTGGCCATCTGTGACGGTGCTGTTCCTGGTGGGATCCAACTGAGAGTGCCAAATCAGGACAAATTGCTCCAAAGGGGCAGTTACAGCCCAAAACTGAGGTTTCTCCACCCTAAAGGCAAACCAAACCAGCCAAACAGAAAAGACTTTGGTTTTGCTCCACTGGCTAGCCACAAGTCACACAAGCAATTCCCTTAGACACTCCAGCTTCCCAGTATCACCACCAGCAGCCACCTGTCCTGGGGACAGATGGTTATGAAAACCAGTATCCCAAATAAAAGAAAACGGTTCTCCCCAATTTCAAAAAATTAGGCCCTAGACCCAGGTCAATAGACAAATCAGATCTTACCCACAAATCACGCTGTTGCCAATCCTTTCGAATCTAAAATCTAAAGGTTTATTATACAAGGAAAAAGAGATAGGTGAGGATTAGAAATGGTTAAAGGAAGTCAATTACATGCAGTAATGGCTTGCATCAGTTGTAGAATAACTGCAGGTTCACATCAAAGTCTCTGGAGTACATCCACAACATGGATGGGTCAGTCAACCCTTTGTTCCAAGCTTCTGTGTGTAGCAAAGTCCCATCCAGAGGTAGGAGAAAGACTGCAGGCTGGAAACTGATGACTGAAGACAAAATGGAGATGGGGTACCACCCTTTTATATCCTTCCCACGTGCAGGAATGTTCTTTGTCCTTTGCTGTGGAAACTTACAGCAAAATGGAGTTTGAGTCACTTGGGCAATTCCTGCCCCCCTTGATAAGACACAGGATGTCTCTGCCTTCCCTTAATGGGTCCATTGTATAGCTGATAGTCCTTAATGGGCCATCAAGCATGGCAAGCAACGCTTAACACCAAGGGCTCTGAAATGTCCCCAACAGCATAGCACAATATTAGGAAAGACAGACAGTACAGAGCCAATATTCATAACTTCAACTACAAAATTGATGCACACATACCGATAGCATAATCATAATCAGCAGACCATAACCTGGTCGTAGACACCTTATATGACCCCCTTTACATAAGATTCGGTGCCCCTACAGGACCTTGGTTGCACCAATGACCTATATGATCCCAGATAATTTCAGTAATGTGATACCATCACGTACAGCTCCCAGCTACAGTAGACTCTCAATTATCCAGGATGATAGGGAAAAAATTAATTCTGGTTAATAAAATCCTGGATAATCACCATCCATAGGAAATATGGGGGAGGGGGTTGGTTCACCAGCCACACTGTGCCGGAGGAAGGGGGTGTTGGTTTACTAGCTATCCTGCACCCTGGTGGGGTGGGTTGTCTGTACTTGGGGCGGCAACAAAGCCAGAGCCGACCCTGCAAGTTACGTGTGGTTTTTTTTGACATCCTGGTTAATCCACATTCTGGTTAACCCATCCTGGATAATCGAGAGTCTACTATATAACCTCCCCAGCACATCATCAGTGATCTACAACCTATCCTGGAAAACGATCCTTCAATCTCACAGACCTTGGGAGACAGGCCAGTCCTCACTTACAATAAAGTCCTCACACACAATTATTTCAAATTTGGTGACAATATATACCTCCAGACCAATGGAACCGCTATGGGCACCCGCATGGCCCCGCAGTATGCCAACATCTTTATGGCTGACCTGGAACAACGCTTCCTCAACTCTCATCCACTCACGCCCCTCCTCTATCTACGCTACATTGATGACATCTTCATCATCTGGACCCATGGAAAAGAAACTCTGGAAGAATTCCACCATGATTTCAACAGCTTCCACCCCACCATCCACCTCAGCCTGGACCAGTCTACATGGGAGGTCCACTTCCTAGACACCACGGTGCAAATTAATGACAGCCACATCAACATTACCCTATACCGAAAAACCACCGACAGCTATGCCTACCTTCATGCCACCAGCTTCCATCCCAGACACACCACACGATCCATTGTCTACAGCCAAGCACTGAGGTACAATCGTATTTGCTCCAACTCCTCAGATAGAGACCAACACCTACAAGATCTTCACTAAGCTTTCTCAAAACTACAATACCCGCACAAGGAAATAAGGACACAGATCAACAGAGCCAGACGTGTACCCAGAAGCCTGCTGCTGCAAGACAAGCCCAAGAAAGAAAACAACAGAACACCACTGGCCATCACCTACAATCCTCAGTTAAAACCTCTCCAACGCATCATCAGTGATCTACAACCCACCCTGGACAACAATCCCTCACTTTCACAGGCCTTGGGAGGCAGGCCAGTCCTGGCCCACAGACAACCCGCCAACCTCAAGCATATTCTCACCAGCAACAGCACACTGCGCCATAATAACTCTAACTCAGGAACCAATCCATGCAACAAACCTCGATGCCAGCTCTGCCCACATATCTACACCAATGACACCATCACAGAACCTAACCAGATCAGCCACACCATCACTGGTTCATTCACCTACACATCTACCAATGTAATATACGCCATTATGTGCCAGCAATGTCCCTCTGCTATGTACATCGGCCAAACTGGACAGTCCCTACGAAAAAGGATAAATGGACACAAATCAGATATCAGGAATGGCAATATACAAAAACCTGTAGGAGAACACTTCAATCTCCCTGCACACACGATTACAGATTTAAAAGTCACCATATTGCAGCAAAAAAACTTCAAGACCAGACTGCAAAGAGAAACTGCAGAGCTGCAATTCATTTGCAAAGTTGACACAATCAACTCAGGACTGAATAGGGATTATGAGTGGCTAGCTAACTACAAAAGCAGTTTCTCTTCTCTCGCTGTTCACATCTCCAGTTCAGCTGCTAGAAAAATACCTCACCCTCCCCGATTAGAGATAACAAGCTGGTTCAGCCTCATTGGACTAACCCTGTTATCTCCCACCTGGTTCTTGCCTACCTATTTATACCTGCCACTGGATACTTCCACTGCATGCATCCGACGAAGTGGGTATTAGCCCACGAAAGCTTATGCTTCAATACTTTAGTTAGTCTTTAAGGTGCTACAGGACTCTTTGTCACTTCTGCAATTCCAGACTAACATGGCTACCTCTCTGATTCTTGATATTGTGACGGAGTCAGACCAGAAGGGTATAAGAGAGTGCTGGAAGGCAGATATATCAGCCTCAGGATGTGCAGGTCCCTGTTCCCTGGATAGCCAAACAAAGGCTACTTCAGGCCAATCAAGAAACTTCTAGAAAGCAGCAGAAATAGCTAGCCTGATTGGGACACCTGAAGCCAATCAGGGGCTGGCTGAAACCAGCTAAAAACCTCCCAGCTAGTCAAGTAGGAGAGCCAAGGAGAAAGGAGCTGGAGGAGAGGAAGCTTTGTGATACTCTGAGGTAAGGGAGAAGTGGGAAAGCTGTGGGGAAGTAGCCCAGGGAAAAGTAGCAACTCTATCAGTGAAAGGTTGGCTGCCAATTGCTACTATCATTAGGGTCCCTGGGCTGGAACCCAGAGTAGAGGGCGGGCTCGGTTTCCCCCAACCTGCCACTACTGAAACACCTCCTGGAAGGGGAAGGCAGGCCCCTAGCAGGACAGGAGGTTATACTGTCCTGAAATAAGCCCAAAGGGACAACAGAGACTGTGGGAGTTCTCTCACCAACAGCTTTGCTGGCTCATGATGAAAAGGGCTCAGTAGACTGTAACCCTGGCCTAGAGAGAGAAGGGCTACGTGGAGGGTCGCAGTGAGCCTCTGAGGCTAGCACAAACCGCCTGGAAGCAAAGGACCCACAGGGACAAGGCCAGAGCTTTTCCACAATATCTACTCTAGTGACACCATTAGAGGATCCAACCACATCAGCCGGGCTCATTCACTGCACATCTACCAATGTGACATATGCCATCATGTGCCAGCAATGCCCCTCTCCCATGTACATTGGTCAAACTGGACAGCCTCTACATAAAAGAATAAATGGCCACAAATCAGACACCAGAAATGGTAACATACCAAAGCCAACAGGAGAACAATCCCCCTGGACAGTCAATAACAGATATAAAAGTAGCCATCCTTCAATAAAAAAAACTTCAGAAACAAACTTCAAAGAGAAATTGCAGAGCTACAATTCATTTGCAAACTTAACACCATTAATTTGGGCTTGAATAGGGACTGGGAGTGGCTGGTTCACTACAAAAGCAATTTTCCCCGCTCTTGGTATTGACCCTCTCCTGATCAATTATTGGGAGTGGACCACATCCACCTTGACTGAGTTGGCCTTGTCAGCACTGGTTTTCCACTTGTAAGGTAACTCTCTTCTCTTCATGTGACAATATATTTATGCCTATATCTGTAATTGAAACTCTATGCATCTGAAAAAGGGGTTTTTAACTCATCACAAAAGCTTATGCCCCAAAAAATCTCTTACTCTTTAAGGTGCCACTGGACTCCTCGTTGTTTTTATTTCAAGCCCTAGCACCTACATGGGGAACAAATATTTACTAATGGGTTCTTCAGTCTAGAAGAGAAAGGTCTAAACAGACTCAGCGGACTCTAGACAAACTCAGACTAAAACCAAGCTGTAACTGTACAGCCTTGAGAAGAATGAACCCCTGGAACAATTTACCCAGAGGGCTGGCGGATTCTCGATCACTGCCAGTGGTTAAATGAAGACAGATGTTGATCTAAAATCTCAGCTCTAGGGACTATTTTGGGCACGTTCTAGGGCCCATGCTGTACCCAAGGTGGCTTACGGGTTTGTGGGGCCCTGGACCAAAGCAAGTGGGGGGCCCCTCCCCACTTCAGACTGGATGATCGCAGTGGTCCCGTCTGACCTTGGAAAGCCAGGCAGCACAATGTTAAGGTCGGCGCCGCCCCACAATCCAACTCTTGTACCTGCCTTTGTACCGCTCCGAACCCCTGTATGCCTCCTCAATGCTCTAACCCCCTCCAACCACACCCAGGCGTTCTGAATCCTCCACCTCTAGGGCCGGCGCAAGCCCTAGGCAACCTAGGCATCGCCCAGGGCGGCATGATTTGAGGGGCAGCTTTTAGCCGCCCTCGGCGGTGTTTTGGCGGCAGCTCCTCTGCAGCTTTCGGCAGCACTTTGGCGGCCATGGCTGCTTCAGTGCGTTCAACCGCCAGCGGCGAGTCGGCGGCAGCTCTACGAGTTGTTTTTTTGCTTCACCACTTAGGGCAGCAAAACAGCTGAGACCGGCACCATCAGCATCTCCAATAGTCCTTCCATTATGCCATTGCCTGAGCCGTACCATCCAGCCCCACTGCTAACTGCTCCCAAGCAGTCCCTGACTAGTCAGCCCACCAGCTAGAGCAGGCCTCATGCTACTGGTTGTGGTTAGAGCAGGCGCCAGGAGTCAGAACCCCGGGTCAAAGGAAGAGATGGAGGCCAAGGTCAGGGATTACAAGTGGGTTCTCTGCAGCACCCCAAGCCAGGGCTGGCTCAAGCCAGGGCTGGTGCTGTCACTGCTGTAGGTAATTGTTCTAAGTGGTCACTGAACTAGTGTGTAAGGTGGCTGAGTCTTCAAACCAATCAGGTGGTGTAGCCAAGTAGGTCAGCTACTCCAGCTGAGCTGCATGCATTAGGTTGCCTGGACATTGGTGCTGCTGCAGGCCTTGATTTCTGACACCAACTCCATCCTCCATACCCCACCGCTGGGCCATGAGACAGTGGTGGGCTGGGAGGGGTTCATGTGCCAGCAGGAGGCAGAAAAGTCCCTACCCCAAATCCAGACCTAGTGTCTGGGGAAGGGGTTCTCAGGGCCGTGGGCAGCGCAGCAGACTCAGTGAGGTGTGAAGGGGCTCATTCATCGCAATGAGATGTTCTCAGATGAATGACACCATCCCATGAGGATGGGCACCGCCTGAAAGAATCGCTCTGAGGTGCAAACTGCTCCAGTTTGCTCCAGGTGCCTTGTCTCCCGTCCTGCAGTGTTCCAGCTCCGGGGGTGGGGGAGACGGGGTGGGGAGGGCTGGGTCAAGCCCCAAGCATGCCTGTCTTCAGCTCCTAATCCCCTCTCAGCAATGGGCATCTGGTCCACGCACTGACTGAGTTCATTATTAGCTCCGCATCTCAGACTCAGCACCATAGCACATGTTTCGAAGGGGGGCAGAAATGGCCCTGAGAACCCTTCCCCAGACACTAGGTCTGGATTTGGGGTAGAGACTTTTCTGCCTTGTGCTGGCACATGAACATGAATGTGAGGCGGTCTGGGGCAGAGCTGAAGCCTCCCCCACTGCACAGCTGACACCCCTCCCTTGCTCCCCTGCTCCTCCGATCTCTCCTTTCCCTAGGGGTAGGGGTGCTTGGGGCCCTTGCTCCACTGCTGCAGGCAGCACAGGGTAGGTGGGGAGTTCTGGGTTCCTTCCCTGAGCAATAGAAGGAAGGTGCGTCCCTTAGCGCCCTCCCTTGGCCTGGTGGAGCAACTGTGGAGGAGGAAGGCCATTGGCAGGGGAGTAAGAGTCCAGGGTACAGAGGACTTGGCTTCCCTTCCTCGCCCTGAATATGCCACTGGAGGGGAAGGGGTCAGCATCTCCAAGCTCCCAGACAAAGGTCCCTTTAAGCATGAGCCCTTATTCATTGAGGGATCGTAGAAAAACTATATATGTATATATATATATAGGAAACCCAGTTAGTCAAAGCTGTAGTCATTGAACTGGGTTTCAAAAGCGTAACGTAGGATTGTGCCTTGTACTGACAAGGGTGGTTGTCTGCAGGTGAGTTGGCCCCTGCCTCAGCCCCAAGGGTGAAGATCGGCAAAGAGGCAGACCCCCCACCCCCGCAACTTCGCAACTCCTCCACACTCCCTAGCTCTGCACCAAAACCATTATCTGCATCTGAAGCTCTGAGGAGCTCATGTGAGCAAGACTGTGTATCAGGAATCAGAGGGGTAGCCCTGTTAGTCTGGAGCTGCAGAAGCAACAAAGAGTCCTGTGGCACCTTAAAGACTAACTAAAGTATTGAAACATCAGCTTTCGTGGGCTAATACCCACTTCGTCGGATGCATGCAAGTATCAGGAATCCCTGGACCAAGTGACCCAGCTTTCCTTTCCTTTGATCACTTATTGTTCAAGAAACGTGAAGCATGAGAATCACGTTTACATTTTTCTAACGGCCCACTAGCATCTTTCATCTTCCCTGTGACTCGTTAATGCAAATTTCCCTGCCACTAATTCTAAGGTAAAAACAGAGTCTGCTTGGGCAGCCCTAGCACGTCCCCTTGAGCCTCCGCCAGCCAATACCACCCGAGCCTAGGCTGCTAAGAGACGCACGTGTCTCACTAGATGTGCATTTCACTCTTACCTCAAGTCACTTTTCCACTATTGCGTCCCCAGGGACAGACGGTGCCCTGCACTGGCAGATAGAAATCCCCACATCGGTGAAGGGAGGATCAGAATGATCAGCTGAGCCCCAGACAAATGATTTGATAAGAACCAGAGATTGTGGGGAGTTGGACCTCAGGAGTTCCTTGCTCAAATGACTCTACATTTGGATCACTGATCCCACCCTGCAGCCCCATGAAGCACAAAAAATGTCACGCCGCTCCCTGTTACTCATCCAGCTAGCAAGTCCCAGCCACCCCTCGCAGAGCTGCCACGGTGCTATAATTAATCTTGGCTCCGGCACAGAGACATGCGATCTCTCCCGCATGCCTCTCACAGCTGCACACGCCAAGGTGGAGCGATGCACGTCCCGGAGCAGAGAGCGAGAGGAACAAGCAACTGGGCTCCCAGCGGCCCAGCACGAACTGCCCCACATCCAGCGTAACCCAGAACTGAAGAGCTTCAGAGCAGAAATGCCCCCGATTCAATTAACTTCCCTGGCACCAGCCAGCCTTCGTCTAGGACTGCTGGGCACGGCTGGCTCTGCCGGGAACAGGGCCCACAGCTGCCCACAGAAGCAGCTCCATCCGCCACCGCGTCACTTGGGCCCTTCGCAAACCTTGGTCCACAAAGGCCTTGGTCCCAGCGGACGGCCAGTGGCCCCTTCACACTAGAGCAGAGGGGCAGCGAACGCGGTTCGGCGTGAAGAATAGGAAACTCAGGCAGCCGGGAATCCGTCCGGCTGAACTCCCAGCTGCCTCTGCCCCCCACCCAGTGTTAGCTACAGCCCAAAAACGCTACCACGGGAGGGAAAGGCTGCAGCCAGAGGCTGTGTCTGCACTGCCCAACCCTGCTCTGTGCCCCTTCCCTGCCCATTGCCACCCATCCATTGGGCCCCTCCGGCCCTGTCATTTTGCTCCAGGTGCCCGCCCGAGGATTTGTAGGGAGAAGCATCTCACGTGGCTCTTACACAGGGGCAGCGTTCCCAGACCTGGGCCCCAGAGCTCAGCCCCATAGACGAGGGGCAGATTGATCATTAACCCTTTGGGCTCTTGGCCCTTGCCTGCAGTCACGGCCCCCATGTCCCTCATGTTCTGCAGAGACAGAGCCAGCAGGGGCAGGTCAGACAGCAACCCCAGTGCAACAAGGACGGACACACGCCAACCAGGATTTATTCCAAACTCTCTGCAATACAAAGCAGGGCCAGCGAAATAGCCCCACGAAAGGCAGGGACCCACCGCCGGCTACAGCAATAGAGCCTGCGGGCCTGGGCTGGGCCGGGTTGGTGCGGGCAGAGGGTGTCTCAGCTGGGAGTCTCAAGGGCAGACCTGGCATGGGTGGGGTGGAATGGGCACAGAAGGGCTGGCTTTGGCTGGGGTGAGTGAGGAGGGCAAAGCTGACCTGGCTGTCACAGGGATTTAGAGGTGGCTCCGGGCAGGTTCCCGGCCCCTAGTAGAGAACGTCCTCGAAGCCGAGCAGCAGGAACTGGTGCAGGGAAGACGGCAGGTGCAGCTCAGGCAAGACCTGCAGCAGCCGGCCGTCCAGGTAGCTCCTGAGTGCACAGCGGGCCAGGTGCTGTAGGGAGCGGGGCCTCTGCCCCAGCGAGAGGAGCGACCTGTAGAAATCCGGGTGCTTCTACCAGGAGAGAAGAGAGAGGTCGGCATGGGCCACGTTTCCTCACCACAGCTGGCTGGTTCCCCCCGCCCCATGTCACGTGACAATGGCAACAAATCACAGACAGACACTTTCCACCAGCGCTGAACAAGGAGCTCCACTAGCACGAAGTCCCAGGTGTATCCCTACAGCCAGCCGGGTTCGGTCTCTCCCTGCTTTCCTGCAGAGCTTCTGCCCAGCACCTTCCTTGTCATCTCAGAGCTTCGGGGGGTCTTCTGGGACCTGCCCAGCCGGCCAGGCACTATGGGGGGAAGCCCCAGGCCCCTGAAGGCTCTTGGTTCTTACCTGCATGATCTCAGCTGGAACAGCCTCTGCCCACTCATCTGTGACCCGCACGCGGTCATAGCTGTTGATCAGCACCTCGATGGTGCGAGGGGAGGCGCAGCAGTAACGCAGCACCTGCAGCAGGGGAAGGAGGGGATGGGAGAAGGCTGGTCTCATGCACCAGACACCACACTACGCCTCTGGCTTGCATTCCCTGCTTTGCCACTGCCTCCCGGCGACCCTGGGCAAGTCCTCTAACTGGTGTCTTTTCCCAGTGCGATGGGCTGTGCCCACACGTCGCACACAGTGGGGTGGGGCGCGCAGGGCCTGCAGGTTGTTATGGCAGTAGGAGGGCTGCGTTTGGGTGGATTCTCTCCCCATCCCCCGACTCCCACTCCCCAGGGCCCAGGCCACCCGGAGCTGTCAGAGCTTATTCCAGCTGCAGAGTGAGCCTCATTATCTGGTGTTAATAGGAGATTAATTAGTGTTAATTGTTGATTTTCCTGTATTTTCCCAAAGGGAAGAGCAATCTGCAGATCTCCAGGCTGGGTAATTATTGCACTGCTCACAGTTAACCCTTTGCTTGCTGGCCTGTCACACAGAGGTTGTGGCAGGAGTTGGGGACAAGGAGAGCACCTCTACAGGCCAGTGCCCGAGAGACAGGCCAAGCTCTCCAAGGCGGGACAGCACCTCGTGGGGCCTGGAGATTCATGGTGCTCAGCACACAGGGAAGGCAAGAGACCCTTATAGGGACCTCTCACTCCACATGGATGCCCCTCAATACCCCTCCCTCTGCAGCCCCCCAGGACATGCCTCCCCCCAAGTCACCCGTGTTCTCCCTACGCACGTCAACCTCTGTGGGTCTGGGCATACTGCAACCCGTGCCCCACGCCCTGCCATGCTGCCCCACCCAATCCCCAGCACAGCCAGGCGAGGGGGCAGGTCATGGGCAGTTCAGGGCACAGATGAGAGCTCCTGGTAGCACGTTGCTAGCCAGGCAGCCAACACGTCCTGCATCCGCTGCAGCACCTGTCCTAGCTGATCTCAGGTGCGCACAGCACTGACCCCACTCGGAGGGGACAGGGCTCTAGCTCAAAGTGCCACACTCCCTGGCAGACCACCTCCCCGCTGCCCCTACAGCCCAGCCCTCCCAGGCCTTGGGAGAGCCCCACGCTCCCTCCAGAGGAGGCAGAGCCAGGAAGTTGCATGCTGCCTGCAGCTGGCCACTCTTCGCACCAGGCACCTCCCTACCCCACCCCTGCAGGACAAAGCCCTCAGGGCTATTTGCAAGGCAGGGAGCCCCAGCTGAGGTGACCAGGGCTGAGCGGGAGTTCCTGCCACCTTGTCCTGCCCTCCATGGCCTGGGTCTAAGAGCACAGGTTCTCCGGAGCAGGGCGGGCCTCTTTCATGCCCCCTCTGTGCCCTGCTCCACCTCACAGCCGCCCCCCCGCCCCCCGCTCCAGGACTGAACAGCCATTGACGGAGAACTTCTCCTAAGGCCAGCACCAGAGAGACGGGGCCACTTCCTCTTTCCCAGCCCAGCCCCCACAACGCCCGGGCTGGGAGCTCACCCCCTCACAGCCCTCCAGGCCCTAGTAACCTCAGCGGGGGGCAGC
>ML677508.1:112194-129043 GCA_007922305.1 Dermatemys mawii
AAAGGTGAATGACAGAGTAGTATTAGACAGCGTCATGCACATGAAGAGAACGAGGTTGAAGGGGTTGTAAAATTGAAGAGCTGTGATATGGAGTAGGATCAAGCTGTGTCTACACTGAAAACGCTGTAGTGACAGTTCTTCCACTATCCTAGCCCTGTCTGCATAGGGACTTGGGTTGGTGTAACAGCGTCTCTCCAGGATGGAGATTTTTCACTGGTTTGATCTGCCTTTGTAATCTAAATTTGCCACTAGCGTTTGCATGCCAGGCAAGTGAAGGGAATCATTGAATCATAGAAGATTAGGGTTGGACTAGATGTGCTTAGTTCCTTGCCCAGATCTATTGGTGCGGGGGCAGGAGAAGGAGCTCAGCTACTATGTAGACAGGCAGGGTCCCCAGCTTTAACAAGGGGAGGCAAGGAGAAGGGTTCAGCCCACTCAAGTGGCACAGGACCCCCAGATCCCAGCACACATGAGGGAAGGCAAGTAATGGGGTCAGACACCTCTATAAAGAGGCAGGGACCCCAGATCCTGGCACACACAAAGTGCTCAGACACTCCTAGAGCGCCAGTCCTGCAGATCCCAGTGCATGCACAGGGGCACGGCACGGAGAGGGGCTCAGAACCCCCTAATGGGGGAGGGCCCATGTGACGATATTGAAATAATCTGGAATCATATAGATCATTGGTGCAACCAAGATCCTGTAGTGGCACCAAATCTTGTGTAAAGGGGGTCATACAAGGTTTTCTACGATCAGGTTATGGTTTGCTGATTATGATTATGCTATTGGTATGTGTGTCTCATTTTTGTATATGAAGCTATGAATTTTGGTTCTATACTGTCTGTATCTCAAACTTATGCTTTGTTTCTGGATAACATTCCAGACAACTTGGTTTTGTCCGCGCCTGGCCTGCTTGATGGCCCATTGAGGACCATCAGCTATACAATGAACTCATTGAGATCTTGGCAAGCTCCAATCCACATGAGAGGTCGTGCAAGGTAGCCTTTGGGTAATGGCTGCCACCTGCAAAGCCTAAGTCATGCCTGGTCAGATGATCTGCCTATGTGACTCCAGAACTCCATGGGGCTGGACTTTTCACAGCAGGAACAAAGAGAATTCCTGCACCTGGGAAAGACTATAAAAAGCTGCTGCAGCTCCTCCATCTTGTCTTCAATCGTCATTCTTACTGTGGAGGAACTTTTGCTACACACAGAAGCTTTGAACAAAGGACTGAAGGACCCATCCCTGCTGTAGAGGTTTGTACTCCAGAGACTTGATTTGAACCTGCAGTTCATTCTACCACTGATGCCTGAACCAAGAACTTTGCGATCACTGCATGTAATTTATTTCTTTTAACCATTTCTAACCCTCACCTATCTCGTTTTCTGTTTATGAATAAACCTTTAGATTTTAGATTCTAAAGGGTCGGCAACAGCGTGATTTGTGGGTAAGATCTGATTTGTAGATTGACCTTGGTCTGGGGCCTGATTCTTTGGAATTGGGAAGAACCGCTTTCTTTATTTGGAGTGTTGGTTTTCATAACCATTTATCCCCAGAACGAGTGGCTGCTGGTGGTGATACTGGGAAGCTGGAGTGTCTAAGGGAATTGCTTGTGTGACTTGTGACTAGCCAGTGGGGCGAAACCAAAGTCTTTTCTATTTGGCTGGTGCCTTTGAGGTGCCTTTGAGGTGCCTTTGAGGTGGAGAAACCCAGCTTTGGGCTGTAACTGCCCTGTTTGGAGCAATTTGTCCTGATTTGGCACTCTCATTTGGGTCCCACCAGGAACAGCACCATCACCCTTCCCTCAGCACTTCCTCCCCTTCATGCCCTTCCCCAGTACTTCCACCCATTTAGCATCCCCACCAGCCTCTCGCCCTCCCAGCCTCCACTCACCGAGCCCCCTATTCCCCAGGTGCTGGCTCTCACCGAATTTCCGGCTGGTCCACCGCAGCTCGTCCCCCTTGGATTCAATGATGAGGTTGACGGCAGCATTCTCTGTGAAATGCCTCCGCATGGCCTCCAGGTCCCCCGTGAAGAGCGCGTTCTGCACCAGCACATCTCGGCATTCAATCGGCTCCACGCGGCGGCTGCGGAATCCCCGGCCCCCAGGCACTGGGGTACTCGGGCTGTGGGCCATGTGACTGGTGTGCGGCCACCTGCCCAGCGGAGCCTCGTCCACCTGTAGGGCAGAGCTGATGGGGCAGCTGTAGCCCGTCATAGGGAGATTCCTGAAGTGAACCTGGGCTTTAGAAAGGGGCAATTGGCTGCTGCAGCCCCAGAGCTCCTGACTCATTGGCGTGTCCTTGGTGGGCTGCCCCCGGATGCAGACTGCTCAGGTCAGGCACAGGCCTGACTCAGCCTTTATAAATAGCGCCCTTGGCAGGGCCCACCACCAGAGTTTGTTTACCCTCCGCTTCTGGCACTGATCTCCAGGGTCACTGACTGCTCCTCTCCCTGCTTAGCACAGGGCAGGGCATATCCTCTCACTGTGCCCGACCGACGCGTCACGCCCACAGCACCCAGAAATGTGCACCACAGAACAGAGCCAGCCCAGCCCAGATCTCACTGAAATGTGGTGCAATGCAGGAGGTGCAGCTCAGACAGGAGTTGGGGCCATGTCAGGGCTGCGTTAAGCCTGCTCCCCTTTACCCTCTGCATACGGCACCTGGGATACGGAGCAGCAGCAGAGTGACACCCTGGAGGAGCCCCGAGAGAACCAGTGGAGGGGGAGGAAATACTAGGGCAAGACTTGGCTGGGTCAGTGCAGTGACTAGAGCTCACCTAGGAGCCAGGGAGCAGGGAACGTGGGGAATGGGCATGGCAGCCTCTGCCCAAAGGCAGAGAAGGGAAACCCTCTCTCCATGGGGCTCGCGGGAGACACCTCTCAGAACCCTGCCCTCAACTCCAAGCTCCGGGGTCCCAGAGGCCTGCCAAGGGGCCAGCCCATTTCGGTGTGGTATCCATATCCAGCCCTCAGCTGCATCAGGAGGGGAGAGGTTCCTATGGAAACCACTAGAGCTTTAAAGGGCTTTTCCATTTGGTTAAGTGGCACCAGAACCTAGCAGCCATCTCAGACATGGCCTGGCTCAGGGTGAGAGATGCAGCTGCCAACACTCCTGTGAGTCAGAGAGCTCCCAAGGACGGCACCCCGGGTGGGCTGTGTGGACAGGGTGGCTCCCTGGCCTGGCCTGACGACTCTGCAGCTCACGAGGCAGGAAAACTATTTGTTGCATTTATTTTTCTTGTGAGTCTGTTCTCAAGTGAAAAGGTGGGAATGGGAGCCGGCCTGGGCTCTCTGCTCTGCTGCCCGGCAGCTCACACACCCGACTGAGCCGTCAGGCTCTCTCGGGCTCATGGCACCTTTAGCTGGGACATGGAATAAGCTGTTCAAGCAGCTCCAGCCATCGGAACTGCAGCCACTGGGAATCACACTAGCTAAAGCAACAGAACAGATTTTGCTTCAAAGCACCTTTGCGTTGCCTGGTCCCTTGAAAGACGTATTAACTACTTATGATAAGCAATCCGTTCCCCCTTGCATTGAGCTGTGCACCGCAGCCCTAGGTCAGTATAACTATGTCACACGGGGGATGGTGGGAAAAGTCTGGAGACCTTCTCCTACTAACATGCTATTGCCTTTCAGGAAGATGGATTAACTATACCAATGGGAGCAGCTCGCCTGTCGGCATAGGAGCATCTTCACTCTGTCTGTGCTACCACTTATGTTGCTCAGGGTGTGAAAAAACCATCCCCCAAGTAACACAAGTTACACTGTGTCATGGAGTGTCCGGGGCGATGCTCTGGAACTGCTCCACCCGGGGTCAGTCAGGACTCTGGTGAAGCGACTGTCTCCCGGGCAAGAATCTCAGCTGGCTTCCACCTTCCTGTGTCTGACCTCAGAGCATTCAGCATCCTCTGCCCCACCGTGTGCTTCCCCCAGCAAGCCCCCCCCCCCAGGTGGGGTCCTGGGGAAGCCCGTGGGTCCTGCACCCCAACTCCACAGTCAGACGTGACTCTCAGCCAGCCAGTAACACAGAGGTTTATTAGACGACAGGAACATGATCTAACACAGAGTTTGTAGGTACAGAGAACAGGACCCCTCCGCTGGGTCCATCTTCAGGAGCAGTGAGCCAGACAGCCCCATCTGCACTTCACTGCATGTCCCCAGCAAGCTCCAGACTGACTCACTCCAGCCCCTCCTCCCCCTTTCCTTTGTCTCTTTCCCAGGACAGGAGGTCACCTGATCTCTTTGTTCTCACCTTCAGCTCACACCTGGGGGGGGGGGGAGGGCAGGCCATTAGCTGCCAGGATACAGGGCGCTGGCCACTCCCCTACACTGGCCCCCTGCTCCGCAACATTCTCAGCCCCCAGAGACCCAAGAAATGCACAGGGGAAACTGAGGCACCCACAGCGTATCGAGAGAGAGAACATTATGAACATTCCTACTCTGTCACACACTGACAGAAGCACGGTGCACACAGCACTATGTTGGTGGGAGAGCTTCTCCCATAGCTGCCGCTGCTCACAGCAACGCTCCCTCCCATTGGCATAGAGTGTCTTCAGCAGAGATGCAGCTGTACCACTGCATGTGTAGACGTACCCTGAAGCAGCACAGGTGTGTCGGTGCAGCTGCACTGGTCCAGCGTTTTAACCATGCCCAGACCTGAAGAACAGCCTGGTGTAGCTGGAAAGCTTGTCTCTCTCGCCAGCAGAATTTGATCCAATAAAAGATATTCCCTCCCCCACCTTGTCTTTCAGAAACCAACAAGAAAACTCTGCTAAGGCCAGTACGAACCTGGCAAATACAGTACTGAACTGACTCTCAACACTGGCTTGTCTTCAAAGGTTCAATGAGTTCTACAAACCCAGCCGAGTCAGAGCGCCTGCAGCCAGACATCTGCGCGTCCCCGAGCCCATTGCTGACGGGAGTATGCCGAAGTCCCTTTCATGCCCCCACTTAACTCTAAATAGGATGAACTGATTTTGCCCAAAGTTTAAAATAATAATAATGAAGAAAATGCACTTCTGGGCCACGCTCCTGGCTGGAGAATCCCAGCGCAAGGGGAATCAGCCCCTAGATGTTCAGAACCACTGCAGCGGGCAGTGAGAATGACGTGGACAGAGGCACCACCCCACCGGGAGCTCCCCTGCGGCCCAGGACACACCTGGTCTCTGCCTTCCTCCAGCCCCACTGTTTATGCTCTGTTAAGCGCAGGCAGTGACCTAGCTGCTGAGCCAGACACAAAGTGAGTCACTGCCCAGCAGAGAACGTGCTGCGAACCAGCCGAGCATGTGTGGTGCCACAGTGGCAGGAATTTGGACAGAAGAGGCCCCTGCCAATACAGAGCTACCCAGGGCCTGTCCGGTTTAAAGGGCTGGAGCAATGCAGCTCCCACCACCTCCCTGTGGCACCGCCCAGTAACCAGCACTGCCTGGGTGTCATGTTACTGAAATTATCTGGGATCATATAGGTCATTGGTGCAACCAGGGTCCGGTAGGGGCACCAAATATTAGGTAAAAGGGGTCATATAAGGTGTCCACGACCAGGTTATGATCTGCTGGTTATGATTATGCTATCTGTGTGTGTCAATTTTGTAGAGGAAGTTATGAATATTGACTCTGTACCCTCTGTCTTTCCAAATATTGTACTAGGCTATTGGGGACATTTTCAGAATCCTTGGTGTTAGCTGGGCTTACCATGCTTGATGGCCCATTAAGGACTATCAGCTACACAGTGAACTTTGTAGATGCCCATCCGCACCCAAGCTTCCCCAGGAACGTGGCCTGGCTGGTCAGGAGCTGAATCTTGGAGAGTCATATAACTGGACCACATGGCTCTGAAACCACATGGCTCTGAAACGCCATTGTACAGCTGGCCTCTGAACAGCAAGAAGGAGGCAGTCTCCACCCACAAGAGGAAGTCTATATAAACCTGGAAGAGGGACCTCCATTTTGTCTTCAGTCTGTCATTCTTACTCTGGAGGAATTCTGGCCAAAGGATTGATGACCCATTCCTCCAGGAAATGTATTCCAGAGACTTTGATGTGAACCTGCAGTTATTCTACAACTGATGCAAGCCATTACTGCATGTATTTGATTTCCTTTAACCATTTCAAACCCTCACCTAGATCTTTTTCCTTGTATAATAAACCTTTAGATTTTAGATTCGAAAGGATTGGCAACAGCGTGATTTGTGGGTAAGATCTGCTTTGTATATTGACCTGGGTCTGGGGCCTGATTCTTTAGAATTGGGGACAACCGTTTTCTTTATTTGGGGTATTGGTTTTCATAACCATTTGTCCCCAGGACAGGTGGCTGCTGGTGGTTATACTGGGAAGCTGGAGTGTCCAAGGGAATTGCTTGTGTGACTTGTGGCTAGCCAGTGGGGCGAAATCAAAGTCTTTTCTGTCTGTCTGGTTTGGTTTGTCTCTAGGATGGAGAAACCCCAGCTTTGGACTGTAAATGTGCTGTTTGGAGCAATTTCTCCTGACTTGACACTCTCAGGTGCATCCCACCAGGAACAGCACTGTCACACTGGCGTTCTTCCCCTTTGCTCAGTCACTCACAGCCCACGGTCCAGTCACACTCCCAAGGCTACACACAGCTCTTCTCCCCTTCTGGCTCCACAGCCTATCCCCACACACTGTGACACCCTCAGGCAGCTACGGAGCTTCTGGAGCTCTCTCCATGTGAGGCCTGAGAGCCCCAGAGTTGAGTGCAGGATCTGAGGGGACGGGAAGAGAGGAGCATGGAGTCCTGTATGCTTGCGTTTGTGTCAGAGGGATGGGGAGCCGCCCTCCCGTCTCCGGGCCTCGAGATACAGGGCTGCATGCAGGGTTCAGGAGATGGGAGCTGAACAGATTGTCCCAGAAGTGTCTCTGCCCAGAGCCCTAGAGCAGGGGTCTTCAAACTTTTTCTCCCGCGGCTCCTTGCTGCAGAGGAAGAAGTCTGGCAGCCCCCGGGGGCACGTATGTCTGGCAAAATGATGCCGCAAAAAGCGGATGCTTCCGGCAATGGCGGCCTTTCGGCGATCTAAAAACAGCCCAGCTGGGAGTTCGGTGGTCTTCCAGGCGATTTCGGCGGCGGCACCAGGATCTCGCACACCCCCGGGGGTGTGCACACCCCAGTTTGACGACCACTGCCCTAGAGAGAGGGGCTGCCCCCCATTCTCTGGAGTAGCTGCATCTGTGTGCAGAGCTCAGAGCTGCCTGGGCTCGGGGGTAGGGGGCTCCTTCCCCCGCAGGGCTGCATGAGGGCAGTGACCCAGCCCACAGGCCCCCTCAGACTGGAGCTGGGCAGATCCCCAACGGGCTCCCAGTTCACATTCCAGGCACAGTTGGGTGTGTGCGTCTTGGCTCCATCTCACCCCACCTCCACCAGCTGGCTCATTCTGTGTGTGTGGGCAGAACCCCTGGGGGTGCCTGGTGCGAGCACCCCCCCCCCCCGCATGCACACACACCCCACATGCCTGCACCACGCCTGTGCACCCGGTGCGTGTACACACGCCCCCACAAGTGCACACACACCCACACCCCCGCATGCGTGTGCACACACCCCCGCATGCGCACACATACACACCCATCCCCCTGCATGCGCACACACACCCACCCCCCCTGCATGCGCACACACACACACACACCCTGCATGCGCACACACCCCACATGCATACACCACCCCTGTGCACCCGGTGCGTGCACACCCCCCAGAGCCCTAGAGCAGGGGTCTTCAAACTTTTTCCCCTGCGGCCCCTCGCCACAGAGGAAAAAGTCTGGCGGCCCCCACAAGTGCGCACACACACCCCCCCGCATGCGCGCACACACACACACACACACAGCTCCGCATGCGTGCACACACACAGCCCCACGTGTGTACACACACAGCCACACCCCTGCATGCGCACACACCCCACATGCATGCACCATGCCTATGCACCTGGTGCGTGCACACATGCCCCCACAAGTGCACACACACACACACACACCCATGCATGCACACACACCCCGCATGCATGCACCACCCCTGTGCATGCACACATGCCCACACAAGTGCACACACACAGACACACACAAAGCTCCAGGCTCACCCCACGTACACACACATTGACACACACAGACGCCCCCCTTCCCAGGTTTGCCCCACATGCACACCCCCGGCTCACTCCCATCCATACACAAACGGGCGGTCGAAGAAGTTGGCTTTATGGGGCTGCCCTGCCCCAAGGGTCCCAGAGCACGAAGCCAGGGAGGGAGAGGCAGAGCCCCGCAGCCAGTGCTATTTCTTCCCCTTCTTCCCTTTCTGGTCCTTCCCCTTCCCCTCCTTCTCTGCTTTCTCCTCCGCCGCCTTGAGTCGCTTCCTGCCCAGTGGGGTCTTCATGTACCACTCCTGCCAAGGGGGCGCACGGGAGCAGGTGAGGTCAGCCCAGAGTCGATGCTGCATCGCATCGGACACCCCGGGTTGGGGGGATGGCAGAGGTGGGCCCGAATCAGCCCCAAGTGGTGACAGTAACATGGTGGGCAGGGACCTGGGTGGGTTAGGGGGCTTGAGGGGAGGGGCCCTCCGTGTCTGCCTCGAGTGGTGACGGTAACATGGTGGGCAGGGACCAGACTGTGGTGGGAGGCTGGAGGGAAAGCCCCACCTCGTGCCTGCCCCAAGGGGTGACTAATGTGGGGAGCAGGGACCAGGCTGGCACGGGACTGGGGGAAGGGCCCCCCCATGCCTGCCCCGAGGGGTGACAGTAATGTGAGGGGCTGGGATCTCCAGGGCTCAGCCAGGCACCTGCAGTGTCTTCTCCTCCTCACTGTAAATGGGGTCAGCCTTGGCCAGGAGCTGCAGGAACTCGCTTGCCCCCAGCGGCTTCTTGGGCATCTGCAGGAGGCGCCGCTCAGTCAGCACCATCTGCACGGTCTGTGCCATGTGTCCCTGGCTGTAGCCGTCTGAGAGCTTGGCCAGGGCACTGACGTCCAGGGCAGTGGTGATGGTACCGCCATGCTTCTTGATCAGGCGCTGCCAGGTCACTGCGGAGGCAAAGGGGACAATGGTGAGCGAGCTCTGGGAGAGACCCGCCTGGGCCGGGAGAGGAGAGAGGGCATGGGGTGGAGGAACCGGGGGGACCCAGACAGGGGGAGGGAGGGCTGCAGGAGAAAGACATAATGTACAAAACTACCCCCACCACTGGCCTGGAGCAAGGCAAGCCCATCTGTGGGGCTGGGCCAAACCTGCCCCTCTGATGCAGAACAGGCTGGGTCGAGGAGGGGTAAAGTGGGTTTTCTCCAGACCCTTCTGGTCACTCAGTCAGGGTGACCTGCAAACAGAACCAGGAAGACAAACCCCAGACGCTGGGGGATGTTCCAATCCTTAGATTTCCCAACCAGCCCAGAACAGCCTCTCATTACCTCCCTGGTTACTCAGATGTCCCGTTTCCCTAAAGTGCCCAGCCTCCGGCCTCCGTCCAAATGCACACGTCAAGCGTATAAAAGAAAAGGTTCTTCTAACCCCAAAGGATCAGCCACACCCCCAGGTTAAATGATAACTTAGATCGTACCCAAAACACGTACTTCTGGCCAATTCTTATTAACTAAACTAACACTGATTACAAAAGAAAAGAGAAAGAGAGAGAGATTTGGTTGAATGATCAATATACAGACAGGCTTGAGTTCTTTTCTTGAGATCCAGATACCTAGCAGAGATGGTGAACTTGTAGTTGCCAAAAGTCCTTTTAGAAACAATCCAGAGGTTCTAGTCCAATGTTCATACTGAGGGTGACTCCAGTCAGTGACTGGCGATCTCAATCCTTATGGCTCAGGGTTTCCCCTTCTTGAAACCCAAAGCAGAACAGAGATGAAGAAGGGTTGTGTCCCAGGGTTTTTATACATTTCCAGCAGCCCTTTGGCTTGAGAAAACAATCGGCTTCACTTTCCTTCTCCTCAACATCCTTGCAATTAGCACAGGATAGTTTATCCATTAACAGTTCATATCCAATTTCACTCCAGTGTCTTCCGAAATGTTCATTCTCCTTTTCTGATCATTGACTCAAAGCCGCAGCAATAGACAAGACTTGTTTGCCGACACCCCAAGCCCTGAGCAAACCTCTCCCCTCCCCCTCCTACCTCTAACCCCGCTGGCTGCATTTCAAGGCTCTGTTCATTTCCATCTCTTCCTAACCAGTCCTTAGAGTTCGGCCCTGGGGCCGGTCAGGCTGGGAGTTCAGTGACTCTTTCTGGCCCGGTCCCCTGTCAATGAGACGTGATATTACACTCATAACGTCACCTTCCTAGCTCAGCACTTGGCAGTGTTCAGCCCACTGCTACTTGGGATCCTGAAGCTGGGCACTGCCAGCTTCTTGGCTGGACTGGGTCTGAACCCTACACTCACCTTCCCCAACACGCTGGTGTTAAGCCAGGGACTGCAATTCGGGGGTGAGGCAAGGAGAATGGGAAGTCACAGAGCATCCTCCCCAGAGAGCTGTGGGCAGGGGCCTTGGGGAAGCCTGGCAGCGATGTCCCCAAGAAGCTTTGGGCGAGGGGCTCAGGGAGGCCTGGCAGCGATGTCCCCAGGCAGCTTGGGGGCGGGGGGGGGGAGCTCGGGGAGGCCTGGCAGCGACGTCCCCAGGCAGCTTGGTTGGGGAGGGGGGGCCTCAGGGAGGCCTGGCAGCGATGTCCCCAGGCAGCTTAGGTGGGGAGCTCGGGGAGGCCTGGCAGTGACGTCCCCAGGCAGGTTTGTGGAGGCTCGGGGCGGGCTGAAGCCAAGCCACGCCAAGCAATAAAAGGAGGTAAATCCCCCAGTCCAAGCCCCATCCTGCAGTGAGTCCCCTGTGGGGATCGTCCCGCACCTGCACAAATCAGGCCACTCCCCCTGCGCTGGGGTAGGTGCCTTCCCTGGCTAGCGAATAGCTTGTGCTGCTGGGTTGCTGCTGCCCATGGCAGGGGTGTTTGATTTTAACTCACTTGTACCTCACATTAGTCTTAGCTGACTTGCATCATGTTGATTTCAGACCAAGGTTTTCAGTTCTTATTTTGTCCTCCAAAGTGCTTGCAACACCTGCAGCTTAGAGTCACCTGCAGATTTTATAATCATCTCTCCTCTTCATTACCCAAGCCATAAATGAAAATGTTAACTAGTGCCAGACCCAGGAATGACCCTGGTGAGACCCCTAGACACATCCTCCCAGTTTGACAGCACCCATTGACAACAACCCTGCGATTACTTCCAGCCAGATGGGCACCCTCCTTATAGAAATTTCACCTACACCACCCTTCCCTAGTTGGCTTATGAGAGGGGCATGTGGGACTGTGCCAAAAGCCTGAATAGAAACAAGATCTATCACGTCCACTGCTTCCCCCTACCCACTTGGCCAGTATCCTGTTGAAAAAGAAAATTAGGTTGGAATAGCGTGATTTCTTCTTGCAATCCAGGCTGCCTGTTCCTTAGAACCCCTCTCCGCCAGGTGATCACAAACCCATCCTTCAATCACTTGTTCCAGGATCTTTCCAGGGATTGAAGTTAGGCTGCCTAGGACAAGTTCACCACAACCTCTCTAGCATCAACACCCATCTCTGACAGCACAGCGCCTGGTAGCCAATGACTAGTCATGCTGGAGACTGCTCCACTTGCTCTCCATGGATATCACGCCCACGAATGTCCTACGTGGGGGGATTCTAAGCCCCCAAGACGTTTTGGGGCTGCCTCTGTCTCTGAGGCATGGTGCTGCTAGGAAAGACCTTAATTAGCTCCTGCCACCCCAGCCCCCCTCTGGGGGAATGGACTGGGGCTAGGTAAATAGCCAGTGCTTACCTGGGAACTGCCTGCACCTGTCAGCCTCATTAGCAGGAGCTAACAGGCTGAGAAGGCGGCGGGGCGGGGGGGTGATGTTATTAATATGAACTCTGAACATATCGATCGTTGTTGCAACCAACGTCATATAGCGGCACCATATCTTGTACAACGGGGGTCAAGTGTCCGTAAAAAGGTTGAGGAGTACTTGTGGCACCTTAGACATTAACAAATTTGCTAGTCTCTAAGGTGCCACAAGTACTCCTCGTTCTTTTTGTGGCTACAGACTAACACAGCTACTACTCTGAAACCTGTAAAAAGGTGATGATTTGCTGGTTATGAGTATGCTGTTTGTATACATGTATCACTTTTGTAAATTTTAAACTTATAAGGATTGGCTCTAGCCTGTCTGTTTTTCAAACTTGTGCTACGCTTCTGGGTGACACCCCAGACAATTTGATGTCAGCTCTGCCTAGCCTGCTTGATGGCCCATCAGCTCTACAACTGACCCACTGTGAGAAGGCAGACACACGGTGTGACTCAGGAAGGCAGGCAGGGACATGCCTATGGTCAGAACTCTGAGGTTTTTCCATGCCCTGTGCTGGGTAGCTTGCGTATGGAGCACAGGAAGCACAGGCCACATGACAAGAGACTATAAAAGGCTGCTGCATCTCCTCTGTCTTGTCTTCAGTATTGTTTCTACCTCTGGAAGGACTTTGCTACAAACAGAAGCTCTGAACAAAGGACTGAAGGACCCATCCCAGCTGGGGATGTTTGTTCTCCAGAGACTTGATTTGAACCTGCAGTTTATTCCATCCCTGCCCACACTGCCCTGCTCCCCTCCCCCAAGCCTGAACCAAGAACTTTCCCGTTACTGTATTAACTGATTCCATTTAACCAATTCTGGCTCTCATCTATATTTCTCTTTATGAACAAGCCTTTAGATTTTAAAGCAGGGGTGGGAGAATATGGCCCACGGGCCACATCTGGCCTGCAGGACCATCCTGCCTGGCCCTTGAGCTCCCGGCTGGGGAGACCAGCCCCCGTCCCCTCCCCTGCTGTTTCCCCTCCCTCGCCGCCTTATCTCCGTGTGCCCTCAGCACTCTGGGCAGCGAAGCAGCGTGGCTTGCTCAGGCCGGATGGCGCGGCTCAGGGGGCGGATTTAAAAGTGAACATAGGGTGCCCTGGCACGGGGTCCCAGGACTGAGCACTGGGGCAGCTCAGCACCGGCGCACCCCTCCTCCCCTGAGGGGGCTTCACTTCAGGGGCAGGGGAGAGCAGGGAGGGAGGGTCACCTTCGGCCTCAGGGGAGCAGGTGGGAGGTGCAGATGGTGGGAGCACAGTGAATGCAGGCGGAGGACTCAGGAGGACACCAGGCGGCTGCGCAGCCGGCCGGAGAGAAGCGTTGCTTTAAAGGGGAAACCACCGTTCCTCTCCAGCTGCACGGCTGTCCCTGCTCCTCCTGAATCCTCTGCCCATGTTTGGGGGCCACATTCCAAATGGGGCTTTGTGACGGTGCTGTTCCTGGCGTGACCCACTGAGAGTGTCAGATCAGGACAAATTGCTTCCAAAAGAGGCAATTACAGCCCAAAGCTGGGGTTTCTCTGCCCTAAAGGCAAACCAAACCAGCCGAACAGAAAAGACTTTGTTTTCGCCCCACTGGCTAGCCACAAGTCACACAAGCAATTCCCTTAGACACTCCAGCTTCCCAGTATCACCACCAGCAGCCACCTGTCCCGGGGACAGATGGTTATGAAAACCAATGCCCCAAATAAAGAAAACGGTTCTCCCCAATTCCAAAGAATCAGGCCCCAGATCCAGGTCAATCTACAAATCAGATCTTACCCACAAATCACACTGTTGCCAATCCTTTAGAATCTAAAATCTAAAGGGTTATTATACAAGGAAAAAAATATAGGTGAGGGTTAGGAATGGTTAAAGGAAATCAAATACATGCAGTAATGGCAAATCTCTTGCATCAGTTGTAGAATAGCTGCAGGTTCACATCAGAGTCTCTGGAATACATTCCCTGGAGGAATGGGTCATCAATCCTTTGGCCAGACCGCCCCTTTGTAGCAAAGTCCCATCCAGAAGTAGGAGCCAGGCTGGAGACTGGAGATTAAAGACGAAATGGGGATGGGGTACCACCCTTTTATATCCTTCCCAGGTGCAGGAATGTTCTTTGTCCTTGGCTGTTGAAACTTACAGCAAAATGGAGTTTGAGTCAGTTGGGCAATTTCTGCCCCCCTTGCTAAGACACAGGATGTGTCTGCCTTCCCTTAATGGATCCATTGGATAGCTGATAATCCTTAAAGGGCCATTAAACATGGCGAGCAACACTTAACACCAAGGGCTCTGAAATGTCCCCAGCAGCATAGCACAATATTTGGAAAGACAGACAGTACAGAGTCAATATTCATAACTTCAACTACAAAAATGATACACACATATAGATAGCATACTCATAATCAGCAGACCATAACCTGATCGTAGACACCTTATATGGTCCCCTTTACCTAAGATTTGGTGCTGCTACAGGACCTTAGTTGCACCAATGATCTATATGATCCCAGATAATTTTAGTAACGTGACAGGCTTTAGAGAGGGTGTTGGATAGGGGGTGAGGTTCGGGGGGGGCGGTCAGGGGACAGTGAACGGGGGGTTGGATAGGTGTGGGAGTCCCGGGGGGCCTATCGGGGGCAGGGGCATGGATAGAGGTCGGGGCAGTCAGGGGCCAGGGAGCAGGGGGGCTGGATAGGGAGTAGGGTCTGGGGGGGCAGTTAGGGATGGGGGTCCCAGGAGAAGGTGGTCAGGGGACAGGGGGAGTTGGATGGGTTGGGTTAGCAGTTCTCAGGGGGTCTGTCAGGGGGCAGGAAGTGGGAAGGGGCAGGAGCCAGGCTGTTTGGGGAGGCACAGTCTTCCCTACCTAGCCCTCCATACAGTTTTGGAACCCCAGTGTGGCCCTTGGGCCAAAAAGTTTGTCCACCCCTGTTCTAAATGATTGGCAACAGGGTGATTTGTGGGTAAGATCTTACTTGTATATTGACCTGGGGTCTGGTCCTTCGGAATTGTGGAGAACCCTTTTCCTTTTATTGAGGTATTGGTTTTCATAACCATTTGTCCCCATAACAAGTGGCTGCTGGTGGTGATACAAGGAAGTTGGAGTATCTGAAGGAATTGCTTGTGTAACTTATGGTTAGCCAGTGGGGTAAAACCAAAGTCCTCTCTGTTTGGCTGCACAGGCACCGATTCTGAGGCTGGAGCACACACGGGAAAAATTGGTGGGTGTTCTGCACCCACCAGCAGCTTCCCGCCCTGCCCCAGCTCACCTCCGCTCCGCCTCCTCCCCTGAGCGTGCTGCTGCCGCTCTGCTTCTCCCCGCTCCCTCCAGGCTTGCCACACAAATCAGCTGTTTTGCTGCAAGTCTAGGAGGGAGGGGTAGGAGGGGAAATGCGGCGCGCCCGGGGGAGGAGATAGGGCCAGGGATTTGGGGAAGGGGTTGGAATGGGGGCAGGGAAGGGGCGGAGTTGGGGCAGGAGGGCGTGAGCATCCACCGGCACCGGGTAAAGTCGGTGCCTATGTTTATCTGGATTGGTTTGTCCAGTCTGGGGCTGACTGCCCTGCTCTGAGCCATTTGTCCTGACTTGATACTCTCAGGAGTGTCTCGCCAGAGGTCTCATCGTTCCAGGGGGACGTAGACCAGGAAGGGAGGTCAGGCTCAGAGGGAGGAAAAAGCCTACTTGTCTGTTGCTGGTGAGGCCAGTTTAAGGCCAAGCCATGTAAACAGCCTGTCACTAGAGGGAAACTGGTGGTAGGAAACGGACACTAAATAAAGAGTATGAGTGTTGCACCAGCTTGGCATGTCTTTGAGGAGCAGGGTCGAGGGTCCAAACCCGACAGGGAGCAGTGTGTACCCCGTGACAGTCCCCCAAAGCCCCGGTGAAAGGGGAAGGAACCAGTCAGTCACCGGCCCCAGCTGGCTGACCCCCACAGCCGCTGTGCCTGGGCCAGGCTGCTCCTCACCGTAGCGGGATGCATAGTCAGGCCGGGGGAGGAGGAGGATCCTCTCGTAGGCTTTGCACAGCGTCTTCACATCAGCTTCATAGGGTTTGTCAGACGTGCCGATCAGCAGCACCCGGTCCTCTGGCTTCAGCAGCTTCAGGGCTTTGGGTAAATCCCTCTTCAGTCGCTTGGGGTCAGCCTGCGAGGCAGCAAAGGGCAGTTTCTGGGGGTCAGGTCGAGCCACAGACAGGGAAGGGGCAGGTTCACCGGGGTCAGGTCGAGCCTGCTGGCTGGGGCGGGGGTGGGGTGGGGGCAAAGTTACTGGGCTCAGGGCAAGTCTATGGGCACAGGTGGGGAGAGTTTCTGGGGGTCAGGTCAAGCCCTGGGCAGGGAGTGGGCACAGCCACTGGTAGGGTGACCAGATGTCCTGATTTTATAGGGACAGTCCCGATATTTGGGGCTTTTTCTTATATAGGTTCCTATTACCCCCCACCTCCGTCCCAATTTTTCACACTTGCTGTCTGTCACCCTAATCACTGGGCTCCGGTCGAGCCCCGGGCAGGGGGGGGGTCACAGTCCCTGGGATCAAGTCGAGCCCACGGGTGGGACAGGACAGGGTCACTGAGGTCAGGTCAGGTCAAGCCTGCGGGCGGCGGCAGGGGTGGCAGATACTCAAGGGTCAGGTCGAGCCCTTGGGCGGGGGCAAGGCAGGGTCCCTGGGGTCATATCGAATTTGCTGGCCAGGGGGGCAAAGTTACTGGGGTCAGGTCAAACTCGTGGCTGGGACAGGCCAGGGTCCCCAGGGGTCAGGTAGAGCCCGTGGGCCAGGGTCCCCGGGGTCAGGTAGAGCCCGTGGGCTGGGACGGGCCAGGGTTCCCAGGGTCAGGTAGAGCCCATGGGACGGGACGGGCCAGGGTCCCCGGGGTCAGGTAGAGCCCGTGGGCCAGGACGGGCCAGGGTCCCCAGGGTCAGGTAGAGCCCGTGGGCCGGGACGGGCCAGGGTTCCCAGGGTCAGGTAGAGCCCGTGGGATGGGACGGGCCAGGGTCCCCGGGGTCAGGTAGAGCCCGTGGGCCGGGATGGGC
>ML677508.1:144111-162926 GCA_007922305.1 Dermatemys mawii
ACACAGAGCGGGGCCGCACCGCCTCCCTGGGACCCAGCACCGCGAGAAGAACACACAGTAGGGCCGCACCGTCTCCCTGGGACCCAGCACCGCGAGAGGGACACACAGTAGGGCCGCACTGTCTCCCTGTGACCCAGCGCCGCGAGAGGGACGCAGAATGGGGCCGCACCATCTCCCTGGGACCCAGCGCCGCGAGAGGGACGCAGAGTGGGGCCGCACCGCCTCCCTGGGACCCAGCACCGCGAGAGGGACATAGAGTGGGGCCGCACCACCTCCCTGGGACCCAGCACCACCTCCCTGGGACGCAGCACCGCGAGAGGGACACAGAGTGGGGCCGCGCTGACAGCGCTCTGGCCTATCCCCACCAGCAATGGACCCAGAGAGCGTGAGACCTGCAGGGTCTGTCTCTGACACATACCCGGGGAGACCAGCTACGGACTATCCCCATCCCTCAGCATGCCCACAAAGGGAGGGTGCAGTGGGACCAAAACCTGGATGCTGAAGTTAGACACATTGGGACTGGAAATAAGGGGTCAGTTTTTGACAGTGAGGAGCTGGCAGGTTGGATCCATTTCCCGAGGGACACGGCGGCTTCCCTGTCACTGACAAGTTTAAATCCTGATGGGACGTGTTTCTAACAGCTCCACTCTAGGGATTATTGTGGGCAGGTCTCTGGCCCAGGCCAGATGAGACGGCCACAATGATCCCACAACGGCCTTGGAATCTATGAAGCTACAGATCAGGAGCAGCTGCCGCAGCACTTTGTGTCTACCCCTCCTCAACATATCCAGAGCCACGATACCGACCTCAGAGACGTCCCTAGTACCGAGCCTGCTCCCACCTAGAGTCAGCTGCATCCTGGGCCAGAGTAATGTGTATGGTTCATGGGTACAATAAATAAATAACCTAACGAATATTGGGGGTGAGGCTTATATTGAGGCTGGGGAGAGAGTACTTGGGGTAATGCCCCTGTGTGGGGAGAGCCCATGCTGAGACACGTTGAGCGAGGAGGGACACATGGACATTGCAGCCAGGGCCATGGGTCCAGGCTGGGAAAAGGAGGCATATGGGCAAAGTGGCTGGAGCCTGGGACACATGTTGCAGTTCGGGGCAGTACAACTAGGGCCATGTGTCAAGACTGGGCCGGGCGGGGGCTGGGGGTGGGGAGAGGGCACGGCACGCATTGAGAGCTAGGGAGGGACTAACCATCCCGATAAAGGCCATCTCCCTCTGTCTCTCCAGCTTGGTGCATCTGCGTTGCAGGCAGCCTTTCCAGACCTGTGGGGAGAAGGAACACAGGGATGTGAAAACCAGGGTATAGAGCCATTCCCCACCCCCCAGGCATTGGGCTGCCAACCCCGCCAGGATCCCTGGGGCAAGGCAGCTCCCTGCACAAGGTTCTCGTCCTGGAAGTGACATGCTCTGTGGGTGCTACTGTGAGACCCTGTCACGGCTTTACTGGTGTGTGCGCTGCCTTGCTTTTAAAAGCCTGCCTCGGAGTATCCCTCTTGTAAGACCTGGAGCCCTTGTAACTCTGAGACAGGGCCTGTTGACTTCAGCTGTCCTGGGTCTCTTGCTGTGCTCTCAAAAGCAAGTCTAGCTGAGCTCACACTCCTTGTGAGAGACTTTCACATCTTCAGTCAGTATTTGCAGTGATGCAGTACAAGTCGTTCCTAAACAAGTAGCAGTTATTACTGCAATACGGTACTTGAGAGACCCGGTGAGAATGGTAAAGCAACGTTGGCCTCAGAGCCCATTTCTGTGGAGCCTTCTGGCCTGCATTCCTGAGGTTCCGTAATCTGGCTCACGGTGTGCCTATGTCTACACAGGGGATTTAATCTGAAGAGTTTGATGCGCACCGGATAACTCTCAGTGCACAAGCTGCAGTAATAGCATGCACTCAAAAAGCCTGCTCCATTTTCAGTCTGCATAGTGTGAACGTATGGCAGTCCACTTTTACTGGAAGAATTTAATCAGAAAAATGTGAATTATAATTTGGGAATCATGTAACAACAGTTTACTACTACATGCCCCAAAAGTCCCAATCCCACAATTAAGGAAGAAGGCCATGGTGGTTAAAAAAAAACTACCTGAATTAGAAGAGAAGTGAAGGCAGCTGTAAAAAAATAAAATCTAACAAATGGAAGAGAGGGGAAGTTGATAGTAAATATAAATAAGAAGTTAGGAATTGCAGAAAATTGATAAGGGAAGCAAAGGGACATAAAGGGAACTCTATGGCTGGAAGAGTTAAGGACAGTGTGACGGTGCTGTTCCTGGTGGAACCAGCTGAGAATGCCAAATCAGGACAAATTGCTTCAAAAGGGGCAATTACAGCCCAAAGCTGGGGTTTCTCCATCCTAAAGGCAAACCAAACCAGCCAGACAGAAAAGACTTTGGTTTCGCCCCACTGAGTAGCCACAAATCACACAAGCAATTCCCTTAGACACTCCAGCTTCCCAGTATCACCACCAGCAGTCACCTGTCCTGGGGACAAATGGTTATGAAAACCAATACCCCAAATAAAAGAAAACAGTTCTTCCCAGTTCCAAAGAATCAGACCCCAGACCCAAGTCAATCTATAAATCAGATGTTACCCACAAATCACGCTGTTGCCAATCCTTTAGAATCTAAAGTCTAAAGGTTTATTATACAAGGAAGAAGATATGGGTGAGGGTTAGAAATTGTTAAAGAAAATCAATTACATGCAGTGAAGGTAAATCTTTTGGTTCAGGCTTGCATCAGTTGTAGAATAAACTGCAGGTTCCAATCAAAGTCTCTGGATTACACCCCCCAGGGATGGGTCATCAATCCTTTGGCCAGAATTCCTCCAGAGTAAGAATGACAGAATGATGACAACATGGAGGTCCCTCTCCCAGGTTTATATAGACTTCCTCTTGTGGGTGGAGACCACCTCCTTCTTGCTATTTAGAGTCCAGCTGTACAATGGAGTTTCAGAGCCAAGTGGTTTCAGAGCCATGTGATCTCAGCTCCTGACCAGCCAGGCCACATTCCTGGGGAAGCTCGGGTGTGGACGGGCTTCTACAAAGTTCATTGTGTAGCTGATAGTCCTTAATGGGCCATCAAGCATGGTAAGCCCAGCTAACACCAAGGATTCTGAAAATGTCCCCAACAGCCTAGCACAATATTTGGAAAGACAGACAGTACAGAGCCAATATTCATAACTTCCTCTACAAAATTGATACACACATAGAGATAGCATAATCATAACCAGCAGACCATAACCTGATCGTAGACACCTTATATGACCCCCTTGTACCTAATATTTGGTGCCCCTACAGGACCTTGGTTGCACCAATGATCTATATGATCCCAGACAATTTCAGTAACGTAACAGACAGTAAGAGGGAGTTTTTAAAATGTATAAGGAAATAAGGCGAACTCTGACAATGGTGTTGGTCTATTACTAGATGGAAATGGTAGCACTATCAATAATAATGCAGAAGTGTTCAATAAATATTTCTCTTCCAGAGGCAACAGATATAATAGGCCATAGAAGGCTAAATCTTCCCTGTCACAGCCACTGCCGCGGGTCCCCAAACTGCACGTTTTTACTTATTATTATGCACCAGGCATATTCCGGGACAGCTGAGGACATGGTATCTGCTATTCAGCTTCCCAGGTTCTTCGGTATCAACCTGGACTCCACAGAGATTACTGATGAACCCGGAAGCTGAGTAGCCCTGGAACCTGCATGACACATATAAAAAGCTCATTGTTCTTCCACTGTGTGTCTGGGAGAGGCGCGCCACCTTTCCCATTCTCTGGCTGGGGATTCTCTGGCCCCAGGAAGTGGGGCGGGGAGGGCTCAGGGCTGCTGCCATGGGGATGGGGTCTTGTGCAGACGGGGCGGGGCCTGGGAGGACAGTCTCCCCAAAAGCTGTGTCCACCCACCACCCATGTTCTGTACTTGGAGAAAAGACAGATGATAGAATCTCATATGCTGATAACACACTGTCCATTTCCACTGAGCTCTTTAGTGACAGCCTCACAGAGCTCAGTCAATTTACTTTAACAAAGAGAAGACGAAGGGGTGACTTGACTACAGGTTATAAGTATCTACATGGGGAACAAATATTAGGAATGGGCTGTACATTTTTGACAGTGAGGATAATTAACCACTGGAGCAATTTAACAAGGGTCATAGTGGATCCTCCATCACCAATACATTTTTAAGTCAAGACTGAATGTTTTTGTAAGTGATCTGCTCTAGGGTAGTTCTCTGGCCTGTGTTATACAGGAGGTCAGGGGTTGCAAGGCTCAATACAGCTGGACTCCCAGGTGCAAGTGATCTTAGTACCAGAGGTTGTATCTGAGAGGTGAATGGGTTTATATCAGATGTTTATATGCAAACGCAAGGAGTATGAGGAATAAGCAGAAAGCACTGGAAGTATTAGTACACAAGCTAAATTGTGATTTAATTGGCATAACAAAGACTTGGGATAAATTTCATAACTTGAATAGAGGGGTATCGCCTGTTCAGAAATGGCAGGCAGGGGAAAAAATGGGGAAGTGGTGTTGCATTATATATCCATAATAGATACCCTTGTTCTGAGGTTCAAGGAGGTGAGAGGTAGACCAGCTGAAAGTTGCTGGGTGAATATAAAAGGAGGTAGAAAAACAGGGGCAATGTCATGGCAGGGGTCTACTGTAGAATAGCACATCTGCACGAGGAGGCAGATGAGGCATTTCTAGAACAAATACCAGCAATATCCCAAACCAGAGACCTGGCTGGGATGAGGGACTTAAACTACCCCTTGGAAAAGTAATACAGCGAAATGCAAAATTTCCAGTCAGTCTTGGGGACAACCGTTTGTTTCCGAAAGTGGAGGAAGTAACCAGGCGAACAGCCATTTTAGACTTGATTCAGTCTATCTGGGAGGAATTGGCTGCTTGCCGACTCTGGGCCCGCGTAACTCAAGCACAGGCAGCAGTGGTTGCTATGAACACAGGGTGGTGGGCAGCTGGGGGTGGGGGGAGCCACACCTCAGGGCAGTGAGTGGGGAGGAGGGGAAGGAGTCGCTCCTCTGACATGAGGCCTCTCCCCACTCTCAGCCCTGCTCCCCCACGGTGTGTGCTGGTCCCACTGGAACGGGCAGGTGTCTTCAAGCTCTCCACACAGCCTGACCATGGAACAACGGGCATGAGGCAGGACTTGGGATTCAACCACGCAGAGCCCCCAGCACTGCTGCTCCCAGGACACCAAGGCCCCCTCGCCCCCCACATCGCTGAGTGTGGGGTTCACCCTGCAGCCTGGCCAGAGCACTACTGGCCCAGCATGACCCCCCCCAGCTCAGCCCAGGGCAGCATGGCGTGGGCTGTGGTGCTGGGGACAGCTGCACCCTGCTGGGATCCAGCCTCATGCTGAGGCGATGGACAAGGCCCAGGCCTGGGCCAAGCGGTGACTGTGGGGAGAGCCAGGGCACAGAGGCCAGGGGACCAAGCCGTCTGCTGGCGCAACACAGCGCTGGGAACCGACCCCCAGGGCTGCGGAGCGTGTTCTCAGGCAGTCCAAGAGTGCCACCTCCAGGGCAGAGGCAGAACTGCAGCCAGGATAGATATCCCCACCCCCCCACCGCCATCCCCCAGCCCTGGGCCTGGAAGCAGGGAGTGGGGCTGGAGCCCACAAGTGGGAAAAGGGAATCACAAGGCAGCTCAGATCTGACTTCTGGCACCCCAGGGACCCAGCAGCCACCTGTCTGCGGGTGTCCTGTGCCCTCCGCCCCCACGCTCTGGATGGGTTGCCAACTTTCTAATCACACATAACAACACCCCTGCCCTGAGGCCACACCTCTTCTCTGAGGCCCTGCCCATGCTCGCCCCATTCCCCCCTCCCCTCACTTTCACCATGCTGAGGCAGAGGGTCGGGGTGCAGGGCAGGTGAGGGTTCCAGTCGTGGGTGCAGGCTCTGGGGTGGGGCCAGGGAAGATGGCTTTGGGGTGCGAGAAACAGCTCCAGGCTAGGGCAGGGGGGTGGGGCACAGGCTCTGTATGGGACCAGAAATGAGGGGTTCAGGGCACAGGAGAGGACTCTGGGCTGGGGTAGGGGGTTGGAATGTGCGGGCTGGTGAGGCCTCCAGCTGAGTGGGTGGGCTCTGGGGTGAGACTGGTGATAAGGGTCTTGGGGTGCAGGAGGGGGCTCCAGGCTGAGGCAGAGGAGGGGGCAGGGTTTCGGCTTCGGGAGGAAGTTTGGGTGCGGAAAGGGACTCTGGGCTGGGAGTTGGGGTGCAGGAGGCGGTTCGGGGGGCAGGGTCCCGGCGGCACTCATTACAGCGCCCAGAAAGTTGCCACCAGATCCCTGCAGCCCCTAAGTCCAAGGGCAACCAGGAAGGCTCTGTGCGTTGCCCTCGTGGCTGCAGGCTCTGCCCCTGCAGCTCCCATTGGTCGCAGCTCCCGGCCAATGGGAGCTGTGGAGCTGGCTCTCAGGGCTGGGGCAGCACATGGAGCCTTGCTGGCCACCCATGCGCTTAGGGGATACAAGGACCTAGCAGCCGCTTCCAGGAGCCACTTGGAGCTAGGGCAGGCAGGGAGCCTGCCTCAGCCCTGAACCCCAGCTGTGCCACTGACCAGAACCAACAGGGTCCCCTGACGACCAAGTGTTCCAGTCAAAACATGGACGCCCGGCAACCCTACTCTCCGGGCCAGACAGGTCCCCCTACCTTCTGGATGCAGATGGCAGCCTGCTCACGGTCAAGCTCCTTCGCCCCACTCTCCCGGGCCCGCCTCTCTCGCTCCTCATCCCGCCGGATTTCCCACATGAACTTGGAACGCAGGCGGCCCTGGCGCATCCGCTCTGCCATCTGTACCAGCTGCACGGCCTCGTTCTGCAGCATGGCAGGCCGGGACAGCTGCAGGAGCAGGACACAACGAGGGTTAGGGAATCCATGCCCCCATCCATCCCGTGCCAGCCCCAGCCAGGGCACCAGGAAAAACAAAGACCGCACACCCCAAGGCCAGCCCTAGTGAGAATGCCAGGGAAAACAGAGCCTGCAATGCCCCATGGCCAGCCCCGGCCAGGGCGCCGGGGAGAACTGCCAAGAGGGGTTTGCTGCCCTCTCCCCAGGCTTGCCCACAATTCCCTCTCAGCCCATCCAAGGCCAGTGTCAGACACCTCATAGAGGGTAAACACCAGTGACAGGAGACCATGGTCCCTGGTCCCTAACAGGCCCTGGAAGAGCCCCCACTTCCTGCCCCACTCCTCCCTGGGAATATACCCAGCCTTACAAAACTCCAGCCCCCCATCCTCTGCAGAACATTCCCCCTCCTGGTCCTGCTGGCCTGATACAAACCCCCCACCCGCCCCTTTCTGCCCTGCACTCTCTCATGGGTTCTGCCCCTATTCCTGCACCTCCCGCCACAGGCCCTAGAACGTCCTCATTCCCCCTTCTGCCTTGCACCCCCTACAGGTACAGCCCCCCCCTGCACCCACCCTGGTACAGACCCACCCCTCTTACCTGGTACTGTCCTGCACACTCCCCTGAATTCTCCCCACCCCTCCCACTACCATGCCACCCCCACATCCCGCCCATCCCCTGAGGCCTAGCACAGCCCGGCACCCCCAGCTCCACCTGTCCTTCAGGTGACTGGCAGGCGTCTCTTTGTCAGAGAAAGAGGCAGCCGGTGGGCTAGCATCCCTCTTTCAGCACTCACCCCCTGGGGCATGCTAGGCTTCACCCGGGCCAGGATCTCAGCCAGCACCTGCTGACGCTCCTTCAGGGCCTTGGCTCGCTGGTTCACAAAGTACTTGGGGATGGGCACCTCCATGTCAGCCTGCAGGGAGAGCACAGGAGCTTCCCCATTACTGCCATCAGCCCCTGGCCTCGGGGCCCCTCCATTCCAGCCCTCGCGCCCAGCCCCCCACTAGGAGCTCCCTCTCCTGACCAGGGGCAGGCCCATCCCCTTAGCATCCAGGCCCACCACCACAGCCCCAGCCCCGCTCTGTCCACCCGGTGCTCCAGCCAGGGAGTGGGGTCAAGGGTTCACCCCACTCCACTTGCCCAGTGCTTCAGCCCGGGCATCAGACCTTGCAGACAGGTAAGCCCTGCACCCCGACTCCACTCCCTAACCCTAACCCAAGAAGGGAAGCTGCACTGAAGGGACGGATCCTCCCAGGGACTGTACAGAGCAGAGGGCCTGTCAGGGTTCCCCTCATTCTGAACTCTGGGGTACAGATCCTAGAATCTCAGGGTTGGAAGGGATCTCAGGAGGTTCTAGTCCAACCCCCTGCTCAGAACAGGACAAACTCCAACTAAATCATCCCAGCCAGGACTTTGTCAAGCCTGACCTCAAAAACCTCTAAGGAAGGAGATTCCACCACCTCCCTAGGGAACCCATTCCAGTGCTTCACCACCCGCCTAGTGAAATAGTGTTTCCCAATATCCGACCTAAACCTCCCCCACTGCAACTTGAGACCATTACTCCTTGTTGTGTGGGGACCCACGTGAAAGACCCCCTAAGTTTATATTCTACCAACTTAGTAGATTAAAACTTCCCCAAGGCACAAACTCCTTTCCTTATCCTTGAACGGTATTGCTGCCACCACCAAGTGATTTACACAAAAATTCAGGGAAGGGTCACTTGGGATCCCTATTCCCCCAAGCCCGTTCACCCCTTTTCCTGGGGAGGCTTGAAAATAATATGCCAACTAATTGCCTTAGCACAAACCAGAAAATACTATGCCAACTAATTGTGAGCACAGACCAGACCCATTGGCTTCAGGACACTGAAATCAATCTGTTTCTTAAAAGAAAAACTTTATTTATAAGGGAAAAAAAACAAAAAAGAATCACACTTGCAAAAGCAGGATGGAAGGTAACTGTACAGGGTAGTAAACAGATTTATAACACAGAGGATTCCCCTCTGAGTTCAGCTTCACAGTTACAAAAACAGGCATAAACCTACCTCTGTAGGATAGGAAAATTCACAAGCCAAAACAAAAGATAACCTAATGCACTTTCTTGCCCTACTTACAATTTGTGGGGTTTAAATGGATTATTCTAGGCATATTTTCAGGATAGATTGTACCTGCTTGGCTTCTCCCTGCGTCCTCAGAGAGAACAACAAATCCTTCCCTCGGCCCAAGATTTTAAAGTAGCTTCTTTCTTCATTGGTTCTTCTGGTCAGGTGCCAACTAGGTTATTTGAACTGCTTAACCTCTTATAGGTAAGGCAATTCAGTACAGTTGCCAAGGAGGGATTTTATGCTACTGCATATGTAAAGGTTGCTACTCTTTCCCCTATTCATGACAGGGCCTATGAGTCTGACACAACTGGCCTTATTTTCCTGTGCTTTCATTTTTGATCAGCTTTTCCATTATTTTGCTTGGGGTTTCATGTCAGGCGAACCGCTTGTGGAGAGGAGCTCCCAGGAGAGGGCAGAGCAGGGAGCCTAGACCTGTGGGTCTCATTGAGGGGTATGCATACCCCTAGGGGTACTCAACTCACCTAGACCAGCATTTCTCAACCTGCGGGTTGCAGTCCCAGGGGTGCGGGGGTTACAGGATGGGGTTCAGGGGATTGCAAGAGCAGGGCTGGTATTAGGGGGTGGTAAGCAGGACAAGTGCCTGGGGCCTCATGCCAGAGGAAGCCCGCACAAAATAAAGTTACCATGCTTCAGCTCTGTTCTCAGGCTTCAAACAAGGCTCACACAGGAAAACAGCTCAAGTATCCCGCTGAACTGCAGGTACCATATTTCTAGTCTACTCTATGTCACAATGTTGTGGTAAAATGAGAAGTAAGCCCCCCCCCCCCCCCTGCACACACATTGTCAGCAATGGGGCACCATGACATAGTTGTGTTTTTGTGTCTCATTCTGTAAACAAGTAGTTGAAGTGAGGTGAACCTGAGGGGTATGCAGGACAAACCAGCCTCCTGAGAGGGATACAGTAGTTTGGAACAGTTGAGAACCACTGGCCTAGAGAAGGGGCTCTCTAGCAACCCCCACCCCCTCCCAAAATGGGGAGTCTGTAAAAGCTGCTCCTAGAGAGGGGAGTCTCCTAACCAGTGAGGCTGCAGTCAGCAGGGATCCAAGAGGGCTAGTCACCCAGTCAGGCCAGAAGCCCACCCTGGTGAGGGCCAGCTGCTGTCCCCAGAGAAGAGTCACAGTGGATGGACCTCCCTGGAGCCTGGCTGCAGAGAAAGATCATACTTTGATAGAGGCATGAGGTCTAATGCCAAGGGCTGAAAGCAGAACCAAGAGAAGCCCTGGGGAAGAACCTGGGTAGAAGTACGCACTAGACCGTGTCTGTTAATACGAGAAACCCTTCACAAGGTGGGGGGCTCTTTAGCAGCTAATGGTTTGTTTAGTCTTGCTCACTGGTTTTCAAACTTTCTGTACTGGTGACCCTGTCCACACAGCAAGCCTCTTACTGCCCCTTTTAAATGAAAAACAGGGTTTAATTTAATGGGGGCTAATGGCTGTCAGTCCCACACCTCACAACTCCCTCTTGCACCCCCATGAGGGAGTCCCAGGTTTACAATGGCTCCAGAAGGGGCCCTGGCCTGCTCTGCCTGCACTGTGCCCCAAGACCCTTCTGATTCCCCTGCCCACCACTTTCTTCTCTTGACCTGCCCGCTGTCTGCCTCCCCACTCCCAACCCTTGCTCCTCTCTGCCCCCTGGCCAGACCCCTGTGGGGCCCACCTGCCTCCCCGGAGCCGAGCTGCCTGGGACTGGTGCAGAAGCCTGGCCAGTCTCAGACAGGGTGGGGGAAGGGGACAGTGCAGGGGGTTTGGCTGGGCTCCTCCAGGGAAGTGCATCTTGAGGGAGCCAGCTGGGGCAGGCCTCAGCCCAGCTAATCACACCACTCCCAAGAGGCCAGAGCGATTCCTGAGCGTGGGACCAGTCCTGGCTGCGCTGCCACTCAGCCTGGCAGCCCCAGGCACCTCCCAGCAGGGCCACTGAGTGTGGCGGGAGAGGGTTTCTGGTGCGGGGGCATTGCTGGGCTGTGAGGGAGCAGGGAAGATGGGGCCCTAGGGACTGGAGGTTCTGTGGGGGGTGCTGGACAGTTGTGGTGGGGCTGGGGGGCACTGGGCACATCAGGGGCTCTGGCCGTATGGAGTCAGGAGGATGCGGGGGTGGGGAGGGCATGGCCTAGGCCTGCCCCCACAGGGGAAGGGGCATGCTGGCATCACAGGGCTGGCAGCACAGCTCTGGCAAGTGCCCTCGCCCCCAGCTATGCCTGGCCCCATTGCCCCTGGCTGGCCCCTCACTCTGGGGACTGACTTCCCTGCACCATGCTCAATTGCCTCTATGGGGGCACAAAAATTAGTTTAGCACTGGGCCCATGAAAGGTTAATCTGGCCCTGCTGTGAAGGGGTCACACCCCCAGCTGAAGAACCCCATGTCTTATTGCACTGCTACCCCAGGTGAGGGGGTGTGGAACTGAACAAGGGCTCACCTGCAGTACCCTACCCATCTGCAAAGGCAAGTCTGGGTCATCCTGAAATGATGACCCCACGCTCTCCTACCATTACTAAAAACTAACACCCGCAGGGACAGAGTCTCCTCCACCAGCTCCTTGAGGACAGTTGGGTGCAAGTTTATAGATTCCAGGGTCAGAAGGGACCATTGTGAGTCATTTCCTCTGACCTCTTCGATAACACAGGCCTTAGAACTTCCGCAAAATAATCCCTAGAGAAGATCTTGTTAGAAATACATCCAGTGTAGATTTAAAAAATGGTCAATGCTGGAGAATCCACCACAACTCCTGGTAAATCGTTTCAAAGGTTAATTACTTTCACCATTTAAAAAATTCTGCATTATTTCCAGCCTGAAGTCGAGCTTCAACTTCCAACCCCTGGAAGGTGTTAGAACTTTCTCTACTAGACAAAAGAGCCCATAATTAAGTATTTGCTGCCATGTGGATGTTGTGACAAAGTTCCGAGTCTGTATTTGTGGGTCCTGCGCTTCCTGGCAGATTTAGGGGCCTCAGAAACTCATCCAGGCCCCAGAGTGACCTCCCTTTCTCAGTAAGTAATTAGGGGAGACAGAAAGGGGGGAGCCCGGGCCCGCCCTCTACTCCGGACTCCAGCCCAGGGACCCTAATAGTATCAGCTAAGATGGCTGACCTTTTATCCACAAAACACAATACAAATTCCCTGGGCTACTTCCCCACAGCAGTCTCCGCTTCTTCAAACTCCACTTCACCCTTACCTCAGGGCCTCCTTCCTTCTGTACAATATGCTGTCCACCACTCAGTCTCACCAACAGCACAACTTCCTCTCACAGCTCCTGACACCCACAGCCCACCTGACTAACTGGGAGGTTTTTATCTGGTTTCAGCCAGTCCCTGATGGGCTTCAGGTGTCCCAATCAGGCTAGCTGTTTCTACTCCTTTCTAGAAGGTTCTTAATTGGCCCCAGGTGTCTTGATTGGCCTGGAGTAGCCTTTGTTTGGCTATTCAGGGAACAGGGACCTACACATCCTGAGGCTGATATACCTGCCTTCCAGCACTCTCCTATACCCTTCTGGTCTGACTCCGTCACAATACTTATAGATTGTAATCAAGTCACCTCTTAACCTTTTCTGTTGGAGGATCTGTTCTGGGTCCAGCATTATTTCACGTTTTTATTAGTAATCTGGCTGTAGGAATAGAAAGCACACTGACCAAATCTGCAGGTGACAAAGCTGGGGTGTACAAACACTTTGTAGGATAGAGTTAAAAATCAAAAGGGATCTAGATAAATCGGAGAACTAGGCTCTAGCCAAGTAAAATGAAATTAACAGAAACATGTGAGGCGCTACACCTAGGGCTGAAAAAACAAATGCACAAAAACAGAACGAGGGCTCCTTGGCTTGACAGCAGAATGGTGGATCACAACCTCAGCATGAGTCCAAACTGCATTTGCTTTGCAGCAGCATTGCAGTGCTAGGTTACGTTAGCAGAGGTACTGCCTGCAAGTCATGGGACGTGATCATTTTGCTCCACTTGGCACTAGTTAGGCCTCAGCTGCAGCATTGTGTCCAGTTTTGGTGGACAACATATAGAAAGGATGTAGAGAAACTGGAAAGGATCCAAAGGTGAATGATGAAGATGATCCAAGGGATGGAATGCAACCACATGGGCAAAGGCTGAAGGAGCTGGGTATGGTTAGTTTGGAAGAGAGGAGAGTAAGAGGAAACATGACAAGAGTCTTCAAATAGTTGAAAGGCTGCCATAAAAAAGATGGAGAAAAGTTGTTCTCTTGCCACAGCGGCAGAACAAGAGACAATGGGTTCAAACTTCCTAGCTGTAAGAAGAGGAGGACAGTGGAACAGATGCCGAGGGAGGTTGTAGAAGCTCTTTCACTGGAGGTTTTCCAAAGGAGGCTGAATAGCCCTGTCTTGGATGGGTCAGACACAACAAATCCTCCCTCTTGGCAGAGGATTAGACTAGATGACCCTTGCAGTTCCTTCTGACCCTATGGTTCTAGGATTCTCTTTGTTAAGCTAAATAGAAACACTCATTGAGCAGTTTGATCAACATCCTTTTTGGATTGGGGACACCAGAATGGAACACAGTATTCCAGCAGTGGTCACTAGAGTGACCACATGTCCCGATTTTATAGGGACAGTCCCAATTTTGGGGTCTTTTTCTTATATAGGTTCCTATCCTCCTCCCCTCCCCCATCCCAATTTCTCACACTTGCAGTCTGGTCACTCTAGTGACCAATACAGACATAAAATAACTCATGTTCAACTGATTATTCACCACTCCCCCCAAAAAATTTTCAGAGTCACTGTCTCCAAGATAGCTGCCCATCCTGAAAATATGGCCTACATTCTTTGTTCCTAAATGTATAAATTTAGCAGTATTAAAAATGCATCATTGTTTTTCACCCAGTTTACCAAGCAATCTAGGCTGCTCTGTCAGTCACCTATCATCTTCCTTGTTTACCATTCCCCCAATTTTTGGGTCATCTCATCTATGATGAGTTTATTTTCATCTAGGTAATTGATCAAAATATTAAATACATAGGGCCAAGATTGATCCCTGTAGAACCCACTGAAAATACACCTACTCGATGACAACTCCATATTTACAATTACATTTTGAGACCTATCAGTTAGCCAGGGTATAATCCACTTACAATCAAGTTATGTAGGCCTACTGATTTTAAAATGTTTATCCTAGTATAGCTTGTCTAACACTCTCCTTGGTTATAAATGGACAGGAAAATATTTCATGATCCTCATGTGATAGGAATACATCATCCTGCTTCTTTCCAAATACAGAATGTTTATTGAACAGTTCTGCCTTTTCCCCATTAACAGTTGTACCATTACCATCTAACTATGGACCTATATCATTGTTAGAATTTCTTGTGTTCCTAACATACTTTTAAAAGTCCTTCTTATTGTCCTTAGACCTGCCAGATTTTTCCCCTGAGGTCTTTAGCTTCCCTTATCACATTTCTTTTTTACACATCACAACTTCTCATTTATATTGATTCCTATATATATTCCCCATTCTCTATTGCTTTCTTATATCTAATTGCTGCCTTCACCTCCCCATTGCAAGAGGATGGGCTTTTAGCCAAAGTTGTCCTCTTTCCTGATTGTGGAATCATGGCTTTTTGGTCACCTAATAAAGTCTCCTTAAAGAGCTCCCAATTTGCAGTCACATTTTCCTGTTTAATTTGTCTCTTGCAATCAGTTTCACTCAATTTTCCTATTGGAAATTCACTCTTTTGAAGCACCCAGTATGTACATTACTGGTGGAGACTGTCTTCTGTTTGCCCATAATAAATGCAACCAGGTCAACAATCACTGGTCCCCAGTGATGACTTCATCTCCATCCAGCATAACGGATGGAGTTACTTCGTGTTCAGTGATTATCCATTGTTCTGGATAGAGATGAATTAGAGTGGCAGCCAACACGAAGTAATGTCTTTTGGGTTAAAAATAATCTATAACTTTTAGAAACTCTACTTCTGTTTTACTACTGGCCATCTGACCTTCACCAAATGAAATTACCCCTCCTCCCTGCCTCTCTGTAACGTCTGGGAAGAAAGTGCACGTATCCACATCCCGTTCTCTGGTTTCATCTGATGGTCTACAACAGTGGTGGGCAAACTTCGGCATACAGCCCCCAGGATAATCAGCTGGCAGGTCACAAGATGTTTGGTCTACACTGGCCATCTGCAGGCACAGCCTCCTGCAGCTCCCAGTGGCCACGGTTTGCTGCTCCCAGCCCATGGGAGCTGCGGGAAGCAGCAGCCAGCACATCCCTGCGGCCTGAGCACCTGGTTTTAAGGTTCCAGTCATGTGACATGTCCCACCAGGTTTTATTAATGCTATGGAGAACAGAGACATCTGGATTGTTTGTATGAATCACAGAATACCAGAGTTGGAAGGGTCCTCGGGAGGTATCTAGTCCAACCCCCTGCTCAAAGCAGGACTAATCCCCCATTTATGCCCCATATCCCTAAATGGCCCCCTCAAGGATTGAGCTCACAACCCTGGGTTTAGCAGGCCAATGCTCAAACTACTGACTAAGGAATCTGTTTTCTAAACTTTCCCAAAAGAAGCAAAGATATTGTTACATGAAGAAAGATCCACTGTTAACACCTGGCAAGAAGAGATGCCAGTGATGCAGTCTAGAGAACTTCGAAATCGTTAAGATAAACATACAGCAGCAGCTACAATTTACAACAAGTAGCTCTGTGGCCATTGACAATAGGCGAGCACATGTCTGAGCTCTTAAGCTGCTTTGTTTCACAGTCGCTCTGTCCCTCTCAAACAGCACATCTAGAAACGCAGAACGACTGGCTCTATTAGCCCTCAGAACAAACCCCTGCTCTGCTCCTGTGCGGAACAGGGACTGCTCAGCAAAGCACCCTCCTCACATATCCCCAGCCCATCCACAGATCCCTACATTCCCCACACATACCTCAGCAACCCTCCACCACCCCCATCTCATCAGCCCTGATGCACACCCCTGCCCCCCAATACTTCAGTCTCCTGTCCACAGCTCCCTACTCCAGCACCCCAAAACACCCCCATTCATTCTATAGCACCGATGACCTGCAGTCCCCTAACATTCCCACAGGTCCTCTCCAGCCCCTCGCCCACCACCCAGGACTTTGCTAGCCCCTCACTGCTCACCCCCATGGTGGAGTGCTCTGCTGACCAGCAGCTCCGCTTGCTCACATCGCCCACCTGCACCCACACGACGCCGGCCACATTGAAGAGAAAAGTGGTGTCATGACCTGGCACACAGGAGTGCAGCACCTCTCAGGTGTGGCCCAGGTAACGGCTCATGCATCATGATGGAGGGCATAACCCAAGTGGCACTGGAATCCAATAAGCCTGGTTGCACCACCACTCACTCAATTTTGGACCCGTCCCCACCCATAAATGTCAGACAGGAGGCACTGGGCCAAACCTGAGCAGTGTTGCAACCTTCCACTCCTGGTTGCATTCCACTCATATTTGGCTCAGCCACCCCTCCGTCCCCATGACAGATGGGCCAAATTTGAGTGGTACTGTGCTGGAGCACCATTCGGTCCTGGATTTCAGGGCTGGAGTCACTCCAGACTGCCCCAACAACGGTACACCCTGGATCGTGTGGCTCTCCAGTGGTTTACCCACTCCTCTGCTTGCTGTGTATCTTTGGGAGAATGGACAAAACGCCTCTGTCTGGAAGAATCTGTCGAGCCACTTTAAAGAGCAGCAGGTCACAGGCCCCGAGAGGACTGTCTTGCACGTACCAATTGCAGCTGGGCCAATCATGACAACATGGCTGGAAAGAAGGGGGCTGTGACACCAGTGTCCAATCGGAGAGGCAGAACTGCAGGCACTCCACCCTTGGGGACAGAGGGAGGGCACAGAACTGGTCATCTGAGGGGCAAGACATTGCTCACTCTGTAACCACAACAGCGGGGTGGAAACAGGGGGTGACTTAGTGGGAAGGGAGGTCAGCCCGGGATTTCCATTCTGGCAGATTGCCTGTCCCTTGCTGAGAGGGTCCAGGCAGAGATCACACATGCAACTCACACACATACCAATTATAACAACATTTCTTCTCCTCAGTGAGAAAGCCCATTTCCTCTTGCCTATTAACCAGGCTGCTAATACTGTATCCCCATCCTAGGGATCTAAACAGCTCTTCACGTTCTTTGCCACATGTCGGCATGAGCCACTGCTGTTTGAAACAAGGTCCCCCAGCCCGACACTGCACTGGGGTCAGTAACTGCCCTACGGTACACCCCACAGTGCTTCCTCTTTGTGGGGGGCAGGAGCAGGTTGCAGAGATGATCCCATCCCAGAATACACCCCAATGACACTGCAATCCCACATCAGCAGTACACCACCCCCACACAGCACCAGTACAGAGCAGCCCACCGACACTGCCCACCCTGGGCTGGTAGAGTTCACCCCAATGACACTGCCCTTCCCCACACCCCTGCAGCACCCCCACGACACTGCCCCTCCCTCACTCAGAGCTAGCTCAGTGCTCCAACACCCAGCCAACATTACCACTGCCATCCCACACCAGTACAGTGCCCGCCCAGCAACACTGGGGACCCCCCCAGGACAGCACACCATGACACTGCCCCATTCCCACACCAGGACACAGCATCCCCCCATCCCACGGCACGTCTTATGCTGAGATGCTTCATCCCAAGGGCCCCACCCCCCCAGCCCCATTCATCCCAAGGGCCTTGCCCCCCCCTCATCCCAGGCCCCTCTCACTGGGGTGAGCTTGAGGTCCTGCAGCACGTCGTCCATGTAGTGATACTCGGAGAGCTCAGCCTCCACCATCTCATTCTTGAGCTCCAGCACCCGGCCCATCACCCCATCCAGCATCTGCTGTAGCACTCGGCGCTTCTGCGGATGCACCATCTGGTCGTAGCAGGTCTCCAGGCAGCGCAGGATCTGCATGTAGCGCAGGAACAGGGTGGCCAGCATGTGGAAGAACAGCCTCTGGTCCTTCTCGGGCTGCGGGGGCTGGGACGGCAGCTCCTGGGCCAGCAATTCCCTTAGGGCAGCCTGGGACTCGAGCCACATCCTTGTGTAGGTGCTAGGGAGAGCAGGACATCTCCTCAGGGCCAGGGGGCTGGAGAAGGGCCACAGCCCACGCTGCTGGGGCTAACTGCTCCCGTCCGCTCTCGGGCAGCCAGGCCCCGGGCCCGTGGGCTGTCTGCAGAGGGACTGCTCATAACCGCAGCAGGTGTAAGTCACAGCTCTGTGATGCAGGGTCATGTGTGTATGGATGGGCATTACCAGCCCCGCCCCAGCAACCCAGCTTCGAGCACCCACTTCCCCTCCAGCAGCCCAAAGTCAGGTCACTGCCTCTTTCTGTCCTTCACCAAACCTCCACCCCATCCTGAGCTGATCCCCCCCACACACACCCCTGTGCCCCTCACAGAACTGGTGTCCATGCCCTACTAACCCCCACAATACGCCTGTGCCCCTCAAACCCCCAGTGCCCAACCCCCACAGGCTGACACTGCCCCCACAGCCCTGTGCCCCAAACAGACCCCACAGTGCCCACTAACCTTCCCCTCACAGGCTGACACCCCCGCAATACTCCTGTGCCCCTCATAGACCCCATAGGGCCCAGACCCCATTGACACCCCCCCAATACCCCTATGCTCCCCAGACACCCCCACATTTCCCCAGTGCCCACACCCCACTGACCTCCCCTCCCACAGGCTGACACCCCCCCACCCCAATACCCCTCTGCCCCTCACACACCCCCACAGTGCACATGCCCCACTGACCTCCCACTCACAGGCTGACACACAGCCCACATAGCCCTGTGCCCCTCACAGGCCCCATAGTGCCCACAATACCCCATGCTCCCCAGACACCCC
>ML677508.1:163026-191516 GCA_007922305.1 Dermatemys mawii
CTGCCCCACGTGCCCTGGGCCTCCCCCAGCCCCTTATGCCAGGCCTCACCGGCTGGACATGGTGTGCTCCCACACTCTGCTCCACTCTGCCCCCGAGGCTGCCCCGTGTGCGGGATTGTCCCATCACCCTGGAGACCAACCCCCGCCCCCCATTGACCAGGGCTGTTCCCATGGAGACGGTGGAATGGTTGCTAGCTGCCCCAGCATGGCAGGGCTGAGCTGGCAGCGAGCCCGAGGCAGCGCCCAGGCCCTGCGAGATGCTCCCAGCAGGGCGGCTGCTGCTCTAGGCCTCCATAGCCCCCTACGCAGAGTCAGAAGGGACCTTGTCCTGCTTAGCACAAGCCCCATCACCTGCAGCCCCACCCCAGCCAGCCGGGGCGGGCACCGGTCAGTGGCCACGTCACACAACTGACACAGACACACACTGCTCCCCTTTGGAGGTTTATTGCGGTGGGTAGGAACAGAGTCATCGGCTCCTCAGCCCCCCACCCCGCCCTGCTGGGGACATCACTTGCTGCTGGTGTACTTGGTGACAGCTTTGGTGCCCTCTGACACAGCGTGCTTGGCCAGCTCCCCCGGCAGCAGCAGGCGGACGGCGGTCTGCACCTCGCGGCTGGTGATGGTGGAGCGCTTGTTGTACTGGGCTAGGCGGGAGGCCTCGCTGGCTATGCGCTCGAAGACATCGTTCACAAAGGAGTTCATGATGCTCATGGCCTTCGAGGAGATGCCAGTGTCAGGGTGAACCTGGCAGGAAAGGGAAGAGCGTGAGGAGGGGCGGTAGCTAGCTTCACCCTGTCCCATCCCACGCCAGGCCTGCCTCTGTCCCCTGCCTGGCACAGGGGAGCTGCAAGAAAGGGACTGACAGCATGGAGCATGGCACACAGCAGGCAAAAGGGGCATTTCTGGACCCCTGAAGGCAGCTGCCAGGAGAAGCAATAAGGGCCTGTGAACCTAAGGAGGGCACCACTCCTGCCACCAGGCGGATTTGTCGTAAGCCAAGACAACTCCAGTCTGGTCTCCGGGGAGTGGCAGTAGGCCGGTCCCAGCGGGTCGTCTTTGCCTCTAGATATCCTGTCATGCGAATCAGTCTCTGCCCCAGAGCTCACCCCTCTTGGGGCCGGAGACACCAGGGGTGAGGGTGAGGGACACTAGTGTATTCCTATAGATGGCACACAGTGCAGCCCCCGCCCCCGCGCACAGGGTGAGCAATAGAGCACTCATCACCCAGGGATCAGCACAGCCCCCTAGAGAGCTGAGGGCTCCCCTCCTCACTACCACCTCCTTCCCTCGGTCTACTCTGCACCCGCTGCAGAGCCCAGGAACAGAGCCATCAAGCAGGACCTTGCCACAGGAGCCCAGCAGGGCCACAGCCACTACCAATCCTCCCCCCCACCCCCAACTTTATGTCAAGGATTCTCTAGGTTGCTTCCCACCCTGGCTGTATGGGCCTCATCTTGGAGTGGGGGAGGGACAGCCCTTGTCATTACAGGGCTCTGGGAAGACAGCACTTACCTGTGGCCCATTGATTTCAGCACTAATGGACTGCCCTAGGAACAGGGGTTATGAACAACAGAGGACACAGCCCAGAAGGCAGAGGAATTTGTGTGTGAAGACACCAACGAGAGGCACTGGTCAAACAGGGATAGATCCAGACCAGGAATCTTTGCCTACAGGAGCAGGGGTAGCACCAGTACTAGAGATAAAATCCTGGTGAAGGGGCTGCTAGCAACAATCCTGTCCTAGGTCCCAGGTGAAGACTAGGATAGGCAACCCCATAGGATCTTGGGGAGCCCCTGCCCCTCTCCAGTGGCTCCCCTCAGTTAGCTCATAACACCCAGAGACCTAAGGAGGCTGGAGTCACACATACATTGTGTTCAGAAGCAGACACACACATACATTCTCTCTCCCCTCCCACCCCCACCCCAGGAATCCCACCCCACCTGCAGGGGTAACAACATAATGGCTAGAATTGATCAGAGTCACCAGGTGGGATAAGCCCTTTACTCACCTGTTTCAGCACTTTGTAGATATAGACTGAGTAGGTCTCCCTCCTCTTCACCTTCCGCTTAGATTTCTTGTCCCCAGAGGCAGGAGCTCGGCCTCGCTTCTTCCCAGCTTCTGCACTCATTCTTGAGACCTCTCCAGACATCACAAGCCAAGCTGCAAACCACTAGGGATGGCTATATAGTGAGGGTATCACCTGCCACAGGTGAGACCACTAAGGAGGGGAGGAGCTCACTGGAGTGGATCCAGCCAGCAGTTCTTCCTTGGCTGAGAGTCCCACCAGCCCAGAGAGGAACTCAGAGGAAACTAATTTGGTTCAATGACATTTTATTGACCTGGCAAACTGCCAAAGTCTAACAAAGGCAGAGCCCTGAGCCCCTCATAGAGCCAGGCTCTACCAGCCCAGCATAGGGCCAAAGATTGTGGGTTTGTCCCCAATAGAACCAGGATGGATTTGCACTGGGTGTTGGAGAGTTGACCCCTAGATCTACCCGCTGCAAATCATAACAGAGAGAGCGACAAACTTTCCCGCAAGAGCTGCTGCAACCAGCCAGTGCCAAAGTGTGCGTGCAGCAAGGAAGAGACATTGACCCAGTAGCAGTGAGGTGACCCGTGCAGGCCAGCGTGACCCCATCCTCAGTCCAAACTAGCCCAGGCCCCTCTCTGGAATCATTCCCATCTGCACAGATAGGACACAATGCAAAGCCTGGGGTGAACTGTGTGGCAGTCATGCCTCCATGGATACCCTTGGTGTTTGGTGCCAGCGTGAATCTCTTCACCATCAGGGAGATATGCAGGGCTGCGGGGTGTCTCTGGAGCTCTCCTGGGGATCAATCAGTGACCACAAATTAGTGGTAGAACTCAGCTACAATGCAGTCTTAACCCAGAGAGGCATGACTGCGTAGCCAACGCAATGGAGTAGAGACTGAGGTGCTTTCTATCCAACATCCCACCGATGAGAGCGAGATTCCTTCAGATGATTATGAACCATAAAAGACATCTCATAAAAGGGTGATAAATGCCCCAGGATGCTGGAGATAAGCAGAGAGCCCCATGCCACCAGAAGGCAATGACTGGACATAGGATTACACCCCACACACTGTATCTGACATCATCCTGGGAGAACCACACACATAGCTGACCAAGAACAGGTGAAGGGGGTGTCTGTCTCTTAATTACACTTTGGCAGCACTTTTACCGCTTGTCTGCCCAATAACATCTCACTGAATTGAATGTTATTCCTGGCCCATCCCCCGGGAGATGGATCAGAGTGCATGTCCCCAGGGAAATACAAGCATCTGTCACCAAGGGGGATGGGAGGGAAGCCAGGAAAATCCAGACAAACACTAATGAATGTGCTACTTCTGCCAGCCCCAGGTCTGGCTTCCCATCTGCACCTGGCTGGAGGAATCAGTGTCAATGCACGGTGCTGGGAAAGGGGTTGGAGGCACATGGGAGTCTGGCTCTAGCAGTGAGAAAGAGACATTAGTGTCAGACCTCATCTCTGAAGGGGATGGGAGAGGTTGGTCCCTGTTCCTAGGGCCCAGAGTAGTGAGTCTAACACCATCAGGCCCTGTGGTCCAGCTTGGTGATGGGCAACTCCAAGATTAGGGGTTGGTCAGTGTCAGGATCTCGGCTTGGCTAGAGGCCACATGTGGATCAGATGTGACACACAGCTGGTCCTACGTCAGGCTTGTGGAATGACTCGCAAACTGTTGATAAAAGGCAACAGGGTTTATGGAACGGACTTCTGTGAGGCATGGCACTTGGTGCCACAGGACAGTGTGATGAAAAAACAGAATTATACAAAAGTGACATGGCACATACTACATGGATTAAAAACTGGCAAAGTAACAGATCTCAAAATGTAACTAAACAGGGAATTATCATCCAGCAGGTACGTTTCTAGTGGGGTACTGCAGAGATCAGTTCTTGGCCCTAAACTATTTCCTATTTGTATTAGTGACCTGGAAGAAAACAAAATCATTCCTGGTTAAGTTGGCAGATGACACAAACACTGAGGGAGAGGTAAATAATGAACTGATGGAGCAATCTGGACCACCTGGTAAACTGGACACAAGCAAACATTGTGTGTTTTAATCTGGGCAAATGTCCTTACCCAGAACAAAGAATGAAGACCATGTTTGCAGAATGGCAGACTCTATCCTGGGAAGCAGCGACTCTGGAAAAGGCTTGGATCTTGATGACTAATCGACTGAACCTGAGCCCCTCGCCATCCCATGACGAAACACGCTAATGTGGAGGTATGAATGGGAATATTGAGTACAAGTAACAAGGTTACACTACCCCTCTGTTTGGCTCTGGTGCAACCACTGCTGCAGTACTGCCTCCAGTTCTGGCATCCATAATTCAAGAATCAGAATCATAGGAGTGGAAGGGTCTTGAGAGATCATCTAGTCCAGTCCCCTGCACTCATGGCAGGACTATACATTATTTAGACCAGGGACTCTCAAACTTGGGGGTGGGGACCCCTCAGGGGGTCACGAGGTCATTACATGGGGGGTTGCGAGCTGTCAGCCTCCACCTCAAACTCCGCTTTGCCTCCAGCATTTACAATGGGGGGGTCTCCCTTTTATGAACACCCAGCCAATCGGTAGCTATAAAATCCCTCTTAGTAGCTGTTTTCTAATTGCTCTACCTGTAAAGGGTTTAAAAGTTTCACTGCTATGCAAAGGTAAAAGGAAGTGAGTGGGCACCCAGCCAAAAGAGCAAATGGGAAGGTGAGAACTTTTTAAAACTTAAAAAGGATTCCCTTTTTGTCTGTCTGTTGTTGTTCTCCTGGGGAGAGGTGGACAGGGCAGCAGCTATGCTGTAAGAAGCTTGGCCCAAGTATAAAAAATCATCAGTATCATACCTAGAAACTACTCATTTAAAACCTCAGATCTGTAAGTAGATCAGGAAATGTCTAGGAAGACGCGATGAGGTTTATCCTTTTTGTTTCTTTATGGCTTGTGGATTCCTCTCTGCTAACTCCAGGGGCTTTTGTTTTGCTTGTAACCTTTAAAGTGAACCTCAAAAAAGCTATTCTTTGAGCTTAATCCTTTTAGCAGCTTTTAAAAAAATTTAGCAATAGCCTGAGTTTCCAGATGTATTTTCTTTGTTTTTCAATAAAATTTACCTTTTTTAAGAACAGAATTGGAGTTCGGTGTCTTAAGAGGTTTGTGCTCATGTTGTTCAATTAGCTGGTGGCAACAGCTGATTTCCTTTTCTTTCTCCCTTCTTTCTCAGCTGAGGGTACCCCACAGGAAGGAATTGTCAAGTGCACATTCCTGGGCTCTCAAAGGGGTTCTGCACTAGGGTGGTGGCAGCATTTACCAATCAAAGGTCAGAGAAAAGCTGTAACTTGGGAGTTTAATACAAGCCTGGAGTGGCCAGTATTAATTTTTAGAATCCTTGCAGGCCCCCACCTATTGCACTTAAAGTGCCAGAGTGGGGAATTGGCATCCCCAGTGATGGAGATTCCACAACCTCCCTAGGCAACTTATTCCAGGGCTTAACCACCATGACAGGAAGTTTTTCCTAATGTCCAACCTAAACCGCCCTTACTGCAATTTAAGCCCATTGCTTCTTGTCCTATTCTCGGAGACTAAGAACAATTTTTTTCCTTCCTCTTTGTAAAAATCTCTTATGTACTTGAAAACTGTTCTCATGTCCCCTCTCAGTGTTCTCTTTTCCAGACTAAACACACACAATGTTTTCACTCTTCCCGCATAGGTCACGTTTTCTAGATCTTTAATAATTTCTGTTGGTCTTCTCTGTACTTTCTCCAATTTGTCCACATCTTTCCTGAAATGTGGCACCCAAAACTGGGCAAAATACTTCAGTGGAGGCCTAATCAGCATGGAGTAGAGCAGAAGAATCACTTCTTGTGTCTTGCTTGCAACACTCCTCCTAATACAAGAACGGATGGTGATAAATTGCACTGGGTTCAGAGAAGAGCCTTGACAATGATTAAAGGATTGGAAAACCTGCCTTATAGTGATAAACTCAAAGGCCCAGATCCACAGCAATAGTTAGGCACCTAAACTCCAGACTTAAGCACCTAAACTCTCTCAGCACCTACGTGTTCAGGGTAAAAGTTTCTTCGCCAAATATGTTTCTATTTCTGGGCATGTGAGATGCTGCTGCTTCCCCTTTAGGTGTCCAGATGCCCGTCTCCCACCTAAGCCCCAGAGCGATTCACAAGCCAGGTAAGACAACTATTTGGCTGCCTAACGTCACATGCAGGGCCTAATCCGGTAGGCGTGCTCAGAGGCTGCCTACTGAATCAGGTTCCAATCAAAATCCAGGGGAAGGAAAGGTGGAGGTAGCTCTATTATACTGTGGAATAATACTTAATAGTTATAAAGCCAGAGAGTGAGAGAATGACACCCCACCCCTGGGAGGCGGGAGACTCCGAGTACTGTTCCCCTGTACCAGTCACCCCTTAATGATTTAATCCACAGTGGAACAGCTTCAGAGAGCGACTGCGGGAGCCCACATCAGAACATCCTACAGCTTCCCTGTCCAAGCACTCGTTTGAGAGGTGGCAGACCTGTTAAAATCCTTTCTTCAACTCTGGCAGAAACGGGGGGATTGAACCCTGCTCTCCCACAACCCATCTGAGTGCTCAAACCACTGGATTCAAAGTTACCTGGCACTCCCTCCTCTTCTGGCTGTTGTGTGTGGAAACACTCAGGATTCATGGATCACCAGAGACAGGCGACTCCTTGCAGTCTGGACATGGGTGCCCAAGAAGGGATGGACCTAGTGCACACCCTTCACATTGGCATCACCCTCCCTTCCATGCTGGCTTTTGGGGATTGCATTCGTAGGCTCCCATCTCTGCCTATTCATCATACAGGGAGACTACGCACCTAACTCAGGCTCTGGGGATCGAGCGTTGTTCCTGTGATTTTCTAGGCCCAGTGATACTCAGCATTGCAATGCCCAAGTACCTTTGTGGATTTCACCCAAGGAGCTCAAACTATTTAGTTTAACGCAGAAAATTTTAAGGTGTGAGTTGAACGAAGTCTGTAAGTACCTACACAGAGAACAGAAATTAGACAAAGGGCTCTTCCATCAAGCAAACAAAGGTGTTACAAGATCAAGTGGCTAGAAGCTGAAGCTAGCTAAATTCATACCAGCAATAGGGTACATTTTTTAAAACAAGGGTTCATAACCATTGGTACAACTTGCCAAGTTTGTGATGGATTCTCCATCATGTGGATTCTTTTCTAGAAGATATGGGGAGGAGGTGACCAGCCCTCTCTGGAGAAAGAAGTGGCTCAGGACTATTTAGAAAAGCTGGACGAGCACAAGTCCATGGGGCCGGATGCGCTGCATCCGAGGGTGCTAAAGGAGTTGGCGGAGGTGATTGCAGAGCCATTGGCCATTATCTTTGAAAACTCACGGCGATCGTGGGAGATCCCAGATGATGGAAAATGCTAATGTAGGGCCCATCTTTTAAAAAGGGAAGGAGGAGGAGGATCCGGGGAGCTACAGGCCAGTCAGCCTCACCTCAGTCCCTGAAAAAATCATGGAGCAGGTCCTCAAAGAATCAATTCTGAAGCACTTAGAGGAGAAGAAAGTGACCAGGAACAGTCAGAATGGATTCACCAAGGGCAAATCATGCCTGACTAACCTAATTGCCTTCTATGATAAGATAACTGGCTCTGTGGATGAGGGGAAAGCAGTGGATGTGCTATTCCGTGACTTTAGCAAAGCTTTTGATGCAGTCTCCCACCATGTTCTTGCCAGCAAGTTAAAGAAGTATGGGCTGGATGAATGGACTATACGGTGGATAGAGAGCTGGCTAAATCATCGGGCTCAACAGGTCGTGATCAATGGCTCCATGTCTAGTTGGCAGCCGGTATCAAGCGGCATGCCCCAAGGGCCGGTCCTGGGGATGGTTTTGTTCAATATCTTTATCAATGATCTGGAGGATGGCGTGGACTGCACCCTCAGCAGGTTTGCAGATGACACTAAACTGGGAGGAGTGGTAGATACGCTGGAGGGTAGGGACAGGATACAGAGGGACCTAGACAAATTAGAGGATTGGGCCAGAAGAAATTTGATGAGGTTCAACAAGGACTACTGCAGAGTCCTGCACTTAGGATGGAAGAATCCCATGCACTGCTACAGACTAGGGCCTGAGTGGCTAGGCAGCAGTTCTGCAGAAAAGGACCTAGGGGTTACAGTGGATGGGAAGCTGGATATGAGTCAACAGTGTGCCCTTGTTACCACGACGGCTAACGGCATTTTGGGCTATATAAGTAGGGGTATTGCCAGCAGATCGAGGGACATGATTGTTCCCCTCTATTCAGCATTGGTGAGGCCTCATCTGGAGTACTATGTACAGTTTTGGGGCCCACACTACAAGAACGATGTGGAAAAATTGAAAAAAGTCCAGAGGAGGGCAACAAAAATGATTAGGGGGCTGGAGCACATGACTTACAAGAAGAGGCTGAGAGAACTGGGATTGTTTAATCTACAGAAGAGAAGACTGAGGGGGGATTTGATAGCTGCTTTCAACTACCTGAAAGGGGGTTCCAAAGAGGATGGATCTAGACTGTTCTCAGCGGTACCAGAGGACAGAACAAGCAATAATGATCTCAAGTTGCAGTGGGGAAAGTTTAGGTTGGATATTAGGGGAAAAAAAATTCACTAGGAGGGTGGTGAAGTACTGGAATGAGTTACCTAGGGAGGTGGTGGAATCTTCTTCCTTAGAGGTTTTCAAGGCCCAGCTTGACAAAGCCTTGGCTGGGCTGATTTAGTCGGGATTGGTCCTGCTTTGAGCAGGGGGTTGGACTAGATACCTCCTGAGGTCCCTTCCAACCCTAATACTCTATGATTCTATGACATGCTCTGGTTCAAACAGGAATGAATGCAGGGAAGCCAGGGATGGTCACCCTAAGTATGCAGACCTTGAGGACCCTTCCTAAGGCCTGAATGATGCAAGTGGCCATACTAGATGATCATAGCAGTGTCTTCCTGCCTTATAATCGATTTCCATTAATTTACTGAACTCTAACTTAGTTAAGATGGGCATAGCAGGAGCTGCTGTGCAGTGGCCAGAGTATGAGGTGTGTGTCTAGTATTTGCTCTTTGATTTTAAAGTCCGAAGGGACCATTATGATCATCTAGTCTGACCTCCTGCACAACACAGGCCACAAAATCTCACCCACCCATTCCTGTAATAAACCTCTCACCTACGTCTGAGCTGTTGAAGTCCTCAAATCATGGTTTAAAGATTTCAAGGTGCAGAGAATCCTCCAGTAAGTGACCCATGCCCCATGCTGCAGAGGAAGGCGAAAAATCTCCAGGGTCTCTGCCAGTCTGCCCTGGAGGAAAATTCCATCCCGACTCCCAATATGGCAATCAGCTGAACCCTGAGCATGTGGGCAAAACTCACCAGCCAGACACCCAGGAAAGAATTTTCTATTGTAACTCTGAGAGGCTTGCTCATCCAGCTTGGCCTACAACTCCTGCCTATGAATTTTTTCCCCTTCCTTGGGATGCAGGCTTCCAATAGCTTCTGCAACTTTGACCTCAAGTCATTCCAAGTCCTCCTCTGCCTTTAGATCCACAAGTTCTTCAGTCCAATCCACTTCCTTAACTAATTTCCTTAATTTTTTAACGTTAGCCCTTTTGAAATCAAAAACCCTAGTCACATCTATTTTTATTTATTCTTTCATTCAGTTTGAACTGAATAAGCTCATGACCGCTCGAACCAAGGTTGTCCCCTACAACCATTTCTTCTATGATGTCCTCACTACTCACCGAAACCAAATCTAAAATAGCATCCCTTCGTGTTGGTTCAGCAACTACTTGGTGAAGGAATTTATCAGCTATCACATCTAGGAAAATCTGAACCCTGTTATTACTAGCACTTGTCCTCCAGTCTATATCTGGGAAGTTAAAGTCTCCCATGATCACACAATTCCCATTAGTATTTACTTCATTAAAAAAAATCACAATACTTCTGGGACACAGGCTATCATTCTGAATAATCTGGTCAGATCTGTATATTGTTTTCGTTAATTAAAAACATTCTCTTCCCCCCACCTACTTCAACTGCTCCCCAAGCTTCTCAGGGCCTGTGGTCAGCCTTCTGAAGATAGGTTTAAGGATTTATCATGCTGAACACCTGTCATATAGTCAGACTAGTTTAATTCCTAGAGTAAGGGCACCAGGGACCATTCTGACCAGCCAGACTGGCCTCCTACCTAGCCCAGGGAAGAGAATCTCAGACAGGGATTCCTGCATCCCACACAGGACAGCTGTTTGAGCTAAAGCAAGTCTGTTAGACTCCATGTAACTAAGAATCCACTACAGTCCGAGTGAAGGTTTTCTAATGATTAGAAACAGAGTGGTAGCCCTGTTAGTCTGGATCTGCAGAAGCAACAGAGAGTCCTGTGACACCTTAAAGACTAAGAAAAGTATTGAAGCATAACCTTTCGTGGGCTAATACCCACTTGCATCCAACGAAGTGGGTACTAGCCCACAAAAGTTTATGCTTCAATACTTTTCTTAGTCTTTAAGGTGCCACAGGACTCTGTCTCCTCTAATGATTAGTTACCGTTCCTCGTAAAAATGTATCTTGCTTCGGCTCCCAACCTTTCAATCTCATTCTGACTTTGTCTGTTAGATCCAAAAGGCATTTGCTATCTGAAATCTCTTTCCCCATATAGTACTTGCAGACCATGATCAAGTCACCTCTTAAGCATCTCTTGCACAAATTCAGTAGATGGAGCTTTTGAAGTCTCTCTCACTAAGAAGTTTTTCAGACCTCAAATCATTCTTCTACTTCTTCTCTGAAAACTTTCCAATTCACAATCATGGGTTTTGAAATGTTGACACCAGAACTGAATGGCTAGTGCTACACCCTACGAGCTCATGTTTCCACCAAAAACTCTTAACTCCTTTCCAGAGTCACTTCTTTCCAGGATACAGCTCTCCTGTCTGTTAAATGTGACCTACATTCTTTGTTGCTAATGTATGACATCACATTTGGCTGTACAGAAACACTGTTCAGATAAACTTAGCTTTCTGTGTATTTCAAATAATGCTGTACAACTGACCTGTCCCCCCATCATTGTTTAGCACCCCACAAACCTTTGTCATCTGCAAATTCTCCCAGCAGTGATTTTATATTTTCTTCTAGAAGATCATTGATAAAGATAATGAATAGCATTAGTTGAGAACAGCTCAGTGCAGGACCACACTAGAGGATTCCCTATTTACAACTAGTAGTAAGAGATTTACAATCTCTTATCGAGTTTTGTTTATTTTGTGCAGTGCTAATTTTTAGTCCCACATGACATTCTGATATGTCAAATACCAAGACAGCTACCTCTAGCAAAAACATTATAAGCTTCTTGCCTTCCTACTTCCTGTTTAGTTTTCAGGTTATTTGTCTTCTGAGCTGTTTACTGTGGAAGTAGCCTCTGCAGGGGTAAAGATTTTAACTTCTTCACTTTTGACAAGTTTCATTCACTCGGTGCAAAGTACATGCAAATGGATTATTCGCCTGTTCTGGAAACTGGCACAGCCTCTCTGCATGGGCTGAGGATACACAAGCACTGATTCCTTTCTGAAAACCTCCTAGAAAAGACTGGACTGTGGCTTGCTTTCAGCCCAGTGAGTAAGAGAAAACAGCCCAGCCCAAGAAACATGATCTTGACTTGCTGAAAGAGCTGCATTGTGTTATATTCAGCTAAGTCAGTAAGAAGATAAAGGCATGTAAGTGGCCTGGAAAAATACAGAACTGTAGATTGTTTTTATTTAACATTTCTTATTTATTGCACTCCTAAAATGAATGTTACTAGTGTATCGACTCACCTCAGTTACCCTAGTTGCCGTATCACCCCATTGTACTTATTTGTACTGGAAAACTAACCTGTACTAACAGGGGGCATTTGGTGTCAGTAGGAAAGACTCCGGTATCTCCCACAGGTCCAGGACAGAGTGCGGATGGAGCCCCGTATCATGCACTAAAACACAAGCAGTTCAGCACTAACAGAGCTGGTTCCATGCTCTCACGCCTAGGAGTCTCACAGGAGGAGGAAGAAAAGCAAGAGATTGTTCTTCCCTCTTTATTGACTGATGGATTCTCAGGCAGATCTGGTCATTACACTGTTAAATAATCATTAAAAAACAAACCAAGGCCTGAGGAGTTTGAAGTGAAGTTTCTAAACTGAAGCAGAAAGTTGGGGGTGAAGGGTGAGAAAATGGGCTAGGGTCTCCACTTCTGTATCACTACAAGTCAGATTCCCTACTGCCATCACCATGACTCCAGCCTACTGGAGTGGAAGGTCTGATGTAGGATGGAACACCGTCCAGCTGTGGATACAGTTGCCTGAGTGCACTCAGAATAGAAGGGAAGGGTTTGTCCAGATGTGGAGATATAGGGAGGGTCGAGGAGACGCAATGTTGCAGCAATGCTAGAACAGAACCACAGAGATAGCAGCAGAGTCAATTCCAGTCAGCAGGAGGGTGGGTCAGGCTGGCCACTGTGTCAGTCTCCAGGGAGAGCACCTGACCGACCCCTCCAGCACTCACACGTTGTGGGTCCTTTTGGTGAGCTGGGGCTCCTCATCCACTAGTTTTGACTTGAGATGTTCCTTGTAAGCGAGGATGTCACCCTGCCACTTTGTGATTGTCTGCTTCTCGCAGACCCAGATCTCTTGGGCAACCTGAAAACATAGGAAGGTGGTCCTTAGTGCAGCTCTGCTCACAGGGGCACTAGGTGCGGGATTCCCACCCCACCTCACATGGGCCCAGACTCCTTTGTCCCCTTTTGTTCAGCCAAAGCAGGCAAGGTTGTGCAGCTGCCAGCAGTTCACTAACTCAATCAAGCACATTCATAGCTCTTATGCTGATCACCTAGTTTGGCGTAACAGGCCACAGAATCTCAATCAGGAATTCGTGCATCCAGCCCATCACATCTGGCTGAGCTAGAGTGGCTCTGATAGAGACAGATGCCCATTCCCAATTTACTGGCTGAGAAAAGCGTTTGACGAACTGCCCCCCTCCCCTTACCTGCTGGATGAGTCTGAAGTCATGGCTGACAAGCATCATTCCTCCCTCAAACTCGTTGATGGCATCTGCCAGAGCGTCTATTGTTTCTATATCCAAGTGGTTGGTGGGTTCATCCAGGAAGAGCATGTGGGGATTTTGCCAGGCCAGCCATGCGAAACACACACGGCACTTCTGCCCATCAGAGAGGTTCCGGATGGGGCTCACCTGCCAAACAGACACTGCTTACAGCTCTGCGGAGGCAGACTGCACCGGGTCCCAGGGACTGGTCCTCCCAGGAAAGTCAGGATGGAGTACTGCATGCTAGAACTTTAATGTTCCATGGGCAGCACCTCTGCATCACAGCAGGACAGCTGTCCTGACTAATCCTTCCCCCACAACTGCACCAGGGGTCCTGCAGGTTTCTGAAGTAGGAACATGAAGCAGTCAAAGATGCTGTTCATGCTTGAAGTCCCATCAGATATGGAATTAACTGAGGTCATTATATGGGTGTTAGCCACATTCTACCCACAGCCCTAAACTCTGCCCTCAGTTTCAGAGTGACTGGATATTTCTCTAGAGCGACTAGCAGGGAAAGTTATTTTTAGCTTTGTGGAATTAAGAGCCAAATCAGCTGGTAGGAAATATTTAATCAGAAATAATTTGAATAATAATAATAATAATAAATGATGGGAATCATTTAAGAAACACCTTCCTAAATGCCCCCAAAGCCACAATCAAGGAGGGGTTTAAAGGGGAAATGAAGGCAGCTATTAAAAAAAATGGAAGAAAGGGGAAACATAGAAATCAATATAAAATCAGAAGTGTGGAACTGTAGAAAATTGATAAGAGAAGCAAAGGAACACAAGAAGAACTCTATGGCAAATAGAGTTAAGAACCATAAGAAGGAGTTTTGTTTTAAAATATATTAGGAACAAAAGTATCCTGACAATGGGACTGATTCACAATTAGGTGGACATGGTAGAATCATCAATAATATTGAAATTTTTGCCTTTTCTGTATTAAGCACGTGTTTGACTTGGTAACACAGGGTATTTGATTGAAAACTAGAACAATAAAATTAACATGGCACATATTAAATTAATAAAAATGGACTGAGAGCTCTCAAAAATGTAACTGAACAAGGAATCCTCATCGAGAGGTTGTGTTTCCAGTAGGGTTCCACAGGATGGTGTTCTTGACCCTATGCTATTTAACATTTTAATCAGTGATCTAGAAGACAAAAAAGTCGTCACTGATAAAATTTGCAGAAGACACAAAAATGTGGGGAAGTGATAATGAAGATGAAAGGTCACTGATTCAGATCAATTTGGATTGCTTGGTAAACTGGGCACAACTAAATAATACACATTTCACTACAGCTAAATGTAAATCTATAATCTAGGAACAAAAGTATGTAGGTCATAATTCCAGGATAGGGGACACACTACCCTGGAAAGCATTGACTGAAAAAAGCTTGGGGAGGAGTGGGGGACATGGTGGATAATCAGCAGAATGTGAGCACCCAAGTCAATGCTGTGGCCAAAATGGCTAATGAGATTCTGGGATGCATGAACAGGAGCAGAGAGGTTATTTTACCTCTGTATTTGGCACTGGTGTGACCACTGCTGGAATTCTCTGTCTAGTTCTGGTGTCCACAATTCAAGAAGGATGTGGATAAACTGAAGAGGGTTCAGAGAAGAGCCATAAAAATGATTAAAGAATTAGAAAACATGCCTCAGTGACAGAAACAAGGAGCTCAACGTGTTAGCTTAACAAAAAAAAGAAGGTTAAGGACTGACTTGATTACACTCTAGACACCTACATGGGGAACAAATATTTAATAATGGATTCTTCCAACTAGCAGAGAAAAGTATAATACAATCCAATGGCTGGAAGTTGAAGCTAGACAAATTCAGACTGGAAATAATCCGTAAATTCTAACGGAGTAATTAACCACTGGAACATCTTACCAAGGGTCAGGGTGGATTGTCCATCACTGACAATTTTTAAATCAAGATTGGATGTTTTTTTTAAACATCTCTGCTCTAGGAATTATTCTGGGGCAGATCTCTGGCCTCTGTCATCCAGGTGGTCGGGCTAACTGATCATAATAGTCCCTTCTGACCTTGAAATCTATATAAAGCTGCTAAAGCTAAATGACTCAATTAGTCCAAACAAAAAGGCCTACTGATACAATTCAGGGACAATGTTAATATGCCTGGTAAGCAAGAGAAGTGTGGGACTGAAAATTAATTAACCAAAATTTATAAGTTGGAAATTAGACCTACTTGGTGGGCAAAATAATGAGAGGGGAGGTGATTTCACACATCAATCACTTTTGTGGTATTTAAAGGAAAAGACTTTGGGAGGAAATTTTACAGAAGACAGATTGGCGACCATGACAATTGCTGACTGCCCTCCGTCCCCTGGGATCCATTGTAATATCAGTGGACCTTTGTCATCCTGACACCAAGAAATTTCCTGGGTGAAGAGAGAGACCCTGATGACATTGCCAATCCCAGTGGCATGGGCTGAATCCCAAACATCACATCCCACCCTCCAATGTGTCCTTTTTCTTCTCCATCTTACTACTTTAATAAGAGTGACTTAGCTAGCCAAGAATGGATCTTTTCCAACACTGCAACCAAAAAAGGTAGCTAAATGCAATGTCCTAAACAGCCCAACACTGGTACAAGTTTGCCATGTCTTGAAGGGGCTGAGAATATCACGTTCTGTGCCCCTGTTTCTCTAGTAGTGAGGTTGGAAGTGGGAATAGGCATCAAATGCCTATTCCATCTTTGCTGTTCTGTTCTTTCCCCTCTAAGAAATGGGATTAGACCTTAACAAACAGCCTATTTCAACAAATTTATTCTCTTTTCCCCAAAAGGAGAGAAATTATTATCTAGAATACCAATGAAGAGACAAGCAGCGATATGTGCAGGCATTTTTCGTTCTAAAAACCCTTCCTCCAGCTAATGGGAAAGGGTACAAGGGATACTGTTAACATGAAAGCCTTGCCTACTTCACATTTGAAATATTTTTAAACAGTTTATTTTCTGCATCTTTAATAAAAAGATTAAAAAGCATTCTTAATGGTGTTTTCCATCGTATTAAGCAAACTGAGGACCCTGAATACCACTCTCCAAACCTTGTTTAGGCCCATACAATCCATCTAAATAAATACTAGAGAACTCTACTCCAGAGAGTAGCTGCAACTCAAGACAAGTTCATACCACTTTGTACTGTGACCCAAGAGTCAGATCTAGAACCAAGCAAGGTCAGACTAGGTTAGTATATGGATGGGAAACCAAGCAGACGCAATCACAGACAGATCCAAGAATAATCCAAAAATAAGGGGGAGTGAAAGGTGCAGTGTAGCAGCTAAGTTCCCTTGCAACCTCCAGTGCCAAAGACCTAGTCCACATGGACCATGAGGTGATGGGAAGAAGAATCCTACTACTGGCCTTCAGACAGGGACCCTGTTAATTAATGGACCTGTTTCTTTCTGTTTAGGTACCGTGCTACACTAGGTAGTGGGTATGGCCAACAATTGAATAGTCATAGTGACCTGTGTTGCATGTGCCATGTTTTCATTCTCCCTAAAGCCAGAAGAGATTTCTTGTCTATGATGTGTATGTTGGTGGTCATTCAGGGGATGATGATCTGTGGGCTAGAAGTGCAAGCATCAATACTACATAGCATCCAAGCAGACAGACTTTGGTATGTTGATAAGGGAAACTCGAGACCAAGGGGAAAACAAAAGTTGATGGCTGGCAGAATTGAGAACAACAAATTTTTCTTTTTCTAACTATATCATGAATAAGAGATATCCTATCAATTGTGAAGGCTCACTACTAGATGAAGATGACAAAACTGTTAATGAGGCAGAGGTAGCAGTCTTAAATAAATATTTCTGCATCATATTTGGAAAAAAGCAGGATGAGGTAGACACATCACATGAATGAACTACTTTTTAGTCCACTAGTAACTAAGTTTAGACAATGATTTTAGTTTACTCTTCATTTATTGTGCAATATATGTTATATTAATATCATACAGATTCATTGTAGGATTATAGAAGTGTAAGACTGATCAGTATTTTCGCCTTATCTACATTAGTGGTCTTCAAACTGGGGTGCGCGAGACCCTGGCGCGGCCACCAATCCCATGCGGGAGACCGCTGAACTCCTGCACTGGCTATTTTTGTCCTGCCGAAATGCCGCCGCGGAAAGCGGAAGGCCGCGAGTGGCTGCTGGACTGCGGTAAGGGGCCGCGGCCGGAAAAGTTTGGGGACCCCTGATCTATGCTATCGGGGTAAGTTGACCTAAGAGACACAACTCCAGCTATGTGACTAAGGTAGCTGAAGTTGACATAGCTTAGATCAGGGGTGGGCAAACTGCGACCCGCCAGCCATTTTTATCTGGCCCACAAGCTCGGGCCAGGAGAGCAGTGCCAGTGGCGCTGGGCTGAGCACAGTGAGCCGCAGGGCTCCACACTCCCAAGGCAGGGGCCAGGTCGAGTGCGGCAAACCGCGGGGCCCCACATCCTGCTGAACATGATAAGCAAGGTGGGGGGAGGGCGCTTAGGTGGTAGGGTGCCAGGGGGTGGTGTTTGGAATGGGGAGGGGTTAATCAGGGAATAAAGAGCAGGGGGCAAAGATAGGGGGTGGGGTGCCCAGGGTGGTGGTTTGGTCTTGGGAGGTGGCGGTTTGGTCTTGGGAGGTGGCAGTCAGGGAACAAAGAGCAGGGGGGCTAGATAGGGGGTGGAGTCCGGGGAGGGAGCAAAGTGGGGGAGGGGTTTCTCTGGAGGGGGTGATCAGGGGATAAGGAACAGGGCGGGGTTGGATGGGTCGGGGGTTTTGAGTGGGGCAGGAAGTGGGCGGGGGTCAGATAGAGGGTGTGGCCAGGCTGTTTGGGGAGGCACAGCCTTCCCTACCCAGCCCTTCGCGCAAGTTTGAACCCCAGTGTGGCCCTCAGGCCAAAAAGTTTGCCCACCCCTGGCTTAGATGCTCTCCCGTCAACTTACTACTCTTGTTCTGGTGGAGCATCAGAGTTGACAGGAGAGTAATCTGCGGTCGATTTAGTGGGTCTTCACTAGACCCGCTAAATCAGTGGTTCTCAAACTTTTACACCGGTGACCTCTTTCACATAGCAAGCCTCCAAAGGAGACACCCACCCTTATAAATTAAACACACTACTAATATATTTAACGCCATTATAAATGTTGAAGGCAAAGCAGGGTTTGGGTGGGAGCTGACAGCTCATGACCCCCCCATGTAAGTACCTTGCGACCCCCTGAGTCCCAACCCCAAAAGTTTGAGAACCCCTGAGCTAAATCAACCCCTGGTGCATCGATCGCAGCAGCATCAGTCCCTGGTAAGTGTAGACATGCCCTCAGAGGGAATCATGTATTAGATACAAGACAGACAAGCTAAAACACAAGAATCCAAGGCCTTAACAGAGGGGCTAGATGGCAAGGGTAGGGTGAGAGGACATGGAAAGTTACAGTAGGATCAGAGGAGCAATAAGAGGGAAATCAGTGGGGGAATCTATTCAACATCTTAGCTGTATATACACAAATGCAAGGTGTATGGGGAATAAATGGAAGAACTGGAAGTATTAGTACACAAGCTAAATTATGACATAATTGGCATCAGAGAATTGCTGGGATAAGTCTCATGACTGAAATACTGGTATAGGGGTATAGCTTGTTCTGGAAGGACAGGCAGGAGAAAAAGGGAGGATGTATAATGCTACACATCAAGACTATACACACTTTTTCTTAGGTCCAGAAGGTGAGCGGCAGACCAGTTTAAAGTCTCTGGGTAAAGGAAAAAAAAAAAGGTAGGGGGAGGGGGAAATATGAGTAACATAATTGTAGGGGTCTACTATAGACCACCAAGTGAGGAAGGGAAAGCGGATAAGACATTTCTGGAACAAACAGAAATTTCCAAGACACAAGACCAGGTAGTTATGGGGGAAATGTACCTGGATATTCGTTGCAAAAGTAATGAAATACATTTCATCAACTTATTGGACATGGTGTACTGGGGACAAATTTTTGTTTCAGACAGTGGAGCAAGTAGCCGGGGACAGCCTCTTTAGACTTGATTCTGACCAACAGGGAGGAACTGGCAGCAAAACTGAAGGTGGAAGGCAATTTGGGCGAAAGATTCATTAAAATGCAGAATAAGAACAATGGACTAAAAGCTAATGCAGTCTTGGGTTGCATTAGGTGACTTATTACTAGTAGAGACAAGGAGGTTTTAGTATCATTATATAAGGCACTGGTGAGACCGCATCTGGAATACTGTGCGCAGTTCTGGTCCCCCCAATTTAAGAAGGATGAATTCAAACTAGAACAGGTGCAAAGAAGGGCTACTAGGATGATCTGAGGAATGGAAAACCTGTCTTATGAAAGAAGACTCGAGGAGCTTGGCTTATATAGCCTGTTCAAAAGAAGGCTGAGGGGAGATATGATTACTTTCTATAAATATATCAGATGGATAAATACCAGGGAGAGAGAGGAAGAATTTAAGCTCAGTACCAATGTGGCCACAAGAACAAATGGATATAAATTGGCCAAGAGGAAGTTTAGACTCAAGATTAGACAAAGGTTTCTAACCATCAAAGGAGTGAAATTCTGGAACAGCTTTCCAAGAGAAGCAGTGGGGGCAAATGACCTATCTGGCTTCAAGACTAAGCTTGATAAGTTTATGGAGGAAATGGTGTGATGGGATAACATAATTTTGGCAATTGATCTTTGACTACGGTAATAGATTGGCCTGGTGGCATATGATGGGAAGTTGGACAGGATGGGATCTAAGTTACTACAAAGAATTCTTTCCTGGGTGTCTGGCTTGTGAGTCTTGTCCACATGCTCAGGGTTTAGCTGATCACCATATTTGGGATCGGGAAGGAATTTTCCTCCAGGGCAGATTGGCAGAGGCCTTGAAGGTGTTTTGCCTTTCTCTGCAGCAAGGGGCATGGGTCACTTGCTGGAGGAGTCCTTAAACCAAGATTTGAGGACTTCAGTAGCTCAAATATAGGTGAGGTATATTGCAGGAATGGGTGGGTAAAATTCTGTGGCCTGTGTCGTGCAGGAGGTCAGACTAGATGATCATAATGGTCCCTTCTGACCTTAAAGTCTATGAGACTTCAACAAAGGCAGATTTTAAACAAACTCAGAAGTGGTAGGAAAGGTCTCATGGGAAGAAAACCTAAGAGAAAAAGGAGTTCAGGAGATCTGGCACTCTCTCAAAGACACAAGATTAAAAAGGCACAACTCGAAATTGTCCAAAAGTGAAGATAGGAAGATTAGGAGGACACCAATATGACTCCACCAGGAGCTCTTTAATGACCTGGAAAATGAAAAAGGAATCCTACAAAAGGAAGTGTAAACATGGACAAATTGCTAAAGAGGAATACAAAAGAATAGCATAAGAATGCAAGGACAAAATCAGAAAGGCTAAGGCATGAAACAAGTTACATCCAGCAAAGGACATAATAGGCAATAAGAGGGCTTTTTAAAAACCATATCAGGAAAAGGTAACTCCTCTAGCTCAGTAAAGGAGGAGTCCTAATAACAGATGATGTCAAGGAGGCTGAGATGCTGAATGCCTATTTCGCTTCAGTCTCCTCTAAAAAGGTTAACGGTGACCAGAAACACCATTTGTATTAACAACAAGGGGGGAAATGAACACAAGCCAACATAATGAAAGAACAGGTTACAGAATATTTAGATGAATTAGATTAGTCATGTTGGTGTGGCCTGATGAAATTCAATTCTTATGGAACTAGCTAAAGCAATCTCAGAACTGCTAGCAATGATCTTTGAGAAAACATGGAGGATGGATGAGGTCCCACAGGACTGGAGAAGGGCAAACATAGTACCTATCTTTAAAAGGGGGAACAAAGAGGACCCCATGAATTATAGAGCAGTCAAAGCTAACTTCAATACCTGGAAAAATTTTGAAAATATATACACACACACACACTACACACATACAAATTGATTGTGTGTATGTATATGTGTGTGCAAGTACCTAGAGGATTATAGAGTGACAAGAAACAGCCAGCATGAATTTGTCAAGAACAATCATGCCAAATGAACCCAATGTCCTCCTTTGACAGGGTTACTGGCCTAGAGGATAGGAGGAAAGCAGCAGATGTGATGTATCTTGATTTTAATAATGTTTCTGACAGTCCCATGTGATAGTCTCATAAGAAAACTAGGGAAATGTGATGCAAATAAAATTACTACTGGGTGGGTGCACAAATGATTGAAAAACCCCAACTAAATCATCCCAGCCAGGGCTATGTCAAGCCAGGCCTTAAAAACCTTTAAGGATGGAGATTCCACCACCTCTCTAGGGAACCCATTCCAGAGCTTCACAATCCTCCTAGTGAAGTAGGTTTTTCCCTAATATCCAACCTAGACCCTTCCCCTGCCCCCAATGCAACTTGAGACCATTACTCCCTGTTCTGTCATCTAGTACCACTGAGAACAGCCTAACCCCCTTCAGGAAGATGAACGCTGCAATCAAATCCCCCCTCACTCTTCTCTTCTGCAAACTAAACAATCCCAGTTCCCTCAATCTCGCCTCATAAGTCATTTTCCCCAGCCCCTAATCATTTTTGTTACCCTCTGCTGGACACTCTCCAATTTATCCACATCCTTTCTGTAGTGGGGGGCCCAAAACTGGACACAATACTCCAGATGTGGCCTCACTAGTGCCAAATAGAGGGGAATAATCACTTTCCTCAATTTGCTAGCAATGCTATTACTAATCCAGCCCAATGTGCCATTAGTTTTCTTGGCAACAAGGGCACACTGTTGACTCATATCCAGCTTCTCATCCATGTAATCTCCAGGTCCTTTTCTGCAGAACTGCTGCTTAGCTAGTCGGTCCCCAGCCTATAGCAGTGCATGGGCTTCTTCTGTCCTAAGTGCAGGACTCTGCACTTGTCCTTGTTGAATCTCATCAGATTTCTTTTAGCCCAATCCTCCAATTTGTCTAAGTCACTTTGGACCCTAACTCTAGCCTCCAGCATATCTATCCCTCCTCCCAGCATAGTGTCATCTGTGAACTTGCTGAGGATGAAATCTATCCTATCCTCCAGATCAATAATGAAGATGTTAAACAAAACCGGGCTCAGGAAAGACCCCCTGGGGCACTCTGCTTGATACCAGCTGTCCATTAGCTATCGAGCCATTGATCCCAACTATCTAGCCTGCTTTCCAGGATAGATAAAAATCAATGACTTTTTAAAAAACAAAATACAAAACACACTCTCCAGTTTTTTCCTTCAAAAAGCATTTTATCAAAAAAATCTAAAGATATCTTAATTAAAACTATCTTTGAGCAATAATCTATCTCATCATGGAACAGGGATTATAAACTCTAATTCTATAGTAGGAGACAATAGATTCATGTAATGTTTAAGAAAAGTTTTGTAAATGAGTTCCAATAGTTCCTGTATTAGGGACTCCATTTTATGTGGTTGCACAGGCTTCTGTATAGATTTAGGTTAATCTTTCTATCTATCCAATTGGACTCAGTGGTCAGTTTAGAAGGTACCATCAAAGATGCTTCATTTTGAAGTTTTCAAACTGTGGATTTGTGTTTCCAGAGATAACACACTTGCTAACAGCAAAAATGTTTAAAATACATAAATGAGGTGAGAAATAATAGACCTCAACCCTACTGTCCCTCTGCAAATTTGTGTACACAGAGTCAATCCTTTACCTCTCTCTAAAAGTGCAAAGTTTCAAAAAGTTCAATGAATAGAAGATTGTTGGGGATGGAATAGATCCGGACAAGGAGAAGAAGTCTGGAGATAAATGTGAGAAAGGATGGACAGGCAGTAGAAACAAAAGTGAAACTGCTTGAGCAGCATATTCCAGGAGTCTTGAGGTCTTTCTGAGTGTAGCCTTCACTGATTGAGATCTACCATACCATTCTCTCACTAGAAGGGAAACCCTGTAATGGCAGCAGGCCGTAAGAGAGACCCAGTTTGGGAATATTTTAATGAAGTTCCTCTACCTGTGTGTAAGATAGGCATGCGTGCAAAATGCAAAACACTGCAACAAAAAAATGTAAGGCCTGATTGCCCGAATGAAACATCATGAGAAGTGTTCCTTCTCAGGAGGAAGCTGCACTGAAGATGATGAAAGGAATATGTCTGAACATGCAAGAGCTTCAGATTGGTAATATTTTTTATTTCATACTTCTTTCTCAAGGACTGCCTGTCCTCCTTCTGCACTATTCTTGAATTCTCATGTTTGAGCAAAAAATGAAGTTGTTACTCTATGGTACTATCATTTTAGATGCAGTTGTGATAAAAAAATAGATAGCTGAAATAGGCAGATCAAAATAGATATCTTCCTTTTACAATTTCACCTTTAAAACAGTACTGTCAGTGAATGCAATGAGCAATACTAAATTAGCAGTATAGTAATAATAATTAAGTAACTGCATTGACTTCTTTTGTTTAGGAGAATCCATTCTCACCATACAGGATTCTGAAGACTATCCACCTTCAAGATCACCATCATTTTCTATAGTTTCAACGTTATCTGCTAATGACAGTGTTTCAGTCACATCGTGTATGTCATATAGCCACAGTATATCACCTGTGGCAAAAAGAAAAAAATATCTCCATCACCCAAACACAACAATAGATAAGTTTGTAATAAAAACCAGCAGATTACAAAAAAGGTAATTGATGAAAAAATTGCCTGGCTTGTTTATGCAACAAACTGTCCTTTCCATATAATTGAGAATCCACACTTAATTAACACGGTTCAGTCATTAAGACCAGGATACAGTCTACCCAGAGCAGATATTGCAGTCAAATTGCTGGATAAAGTGTATGAAAGAGAAATTGAGCAGTGGGTGAACGGTCTAGAGGGTGAAATTGTTAACCTGAGTCTTGATGGGTGGAGCAACATCCACAATGATCCTGTTGTATGTGCCTGAGTGACAAAAGAAGAAGGGAATGTCTTCCTTACAGGAACAATTGATACATCATGAAATGCACACACAGCAGAATATTTACAAGTAGCAGAAGCAGCTATAACGAACTGTGAAAGAAAGTCTGAATGTCTAGTATGCAGCTTGCTCACAGACAATGCTGCAAATGTATCCGAGAAGAAAGAAGAGAGTGAACAGAGTCCCAAGCTAATAACATACGGTTGCAGTGCTCATTTGATGCACCTCCTAGCTTAAGATTTCAGTGTTCCAGAAATAAAGACTAACGTTGTTGAAATTGCAAAATACTTCCGTAACAACCACCTAGCTGAGTAGTGGACCAACCTGGAACTGAGTAGTGGACTGTTTGGAGCACTAGATCAAGAACTGACCTAATCTGATGACAGTTTGTGAACAAAATAATGAAAAAATAGATGATACTGTCACAGCCAAAGTTCTCAGCATTGGGCTTAAGAGAAACGTTGAACACATGCCAAGTACTCTGAAGCCTATTTCTGTAGCCTTGAACAAAATGCAGGGAAATAGCTGTTTTTTTGCAGATGCTGTTGAAATTTGGAAGGAATTGAGTGAGATCTTAAAGAGAAAAATATGCAATGACAGAGTTAAATTACATGCATTAAAAAAACAAATGAGACAAGCACCATTTCCAGCCCATTTTCTTGCAAATATTCTCAATACTCGGTACCAGGGTCAAACCTTAACTGCTAAAGAAGAGGAGTTAGCTATGACATGGACATCCAGCAATCATTGCTCCATAATGCGAACTCTAATAAACTTCAGAGCTCAGGGTGAAACATTTAAGAAATACATGTTTGCTGACGTTTTTCAGAAAGTGACACCAGTGAACTGGTGAAAGTCACTGAAGCACTTGGATTCACAGACTGTTGAAGTGATAATCTCACTTTTAACAGCAGTAGCTTCTTCTGCCGGCGTAGAAAGAATATTTTCTTCCTTTGGACCAATTCATTCCAAACTGAGAAATCGTTTGGGACCTAGAAAAGCAGGGAAGCTTGTTTTTCTTTTACAGATTATGAACAAACAGGAAAATGAAGGTGAAGATGACTGAGTTAGCTGCAGAAGCCAATATTTTACGTTTCACATGTTGATCTGGCTGCTAGTCGATTTATTTTTTTTTTAATTTAACTATTTTAGTTAATCAATTTTAACAAAAACAAACCTGACTTTAAAAAACTTGAATGGTTAACTAAATTAAAATGCTTGTTTTGTTAAAATATTATATGTTTGCTGTTGAAGAAAAAAAATCCAGAATATATAATGTTGTTGTTTTAGTAGTTAAATAAAAAAATGTGTGTGTCTGTTTGGTGATGTTCTCCTAATACAGCATGGCAAGAAAATACTCCAAATATTAATGATTAACTTGTTGAATTGGAGATCGTTCTCCTCGTAATGACTTCATAAATATCTGCTTCGATTACTTTTGGTAAATGAAATAACTAAATGATCATTCATTTTCTGATATAGCTGTAAAATTAATCTGAAAAGTATTCAAAATAAATCACTTTAAAAATGTAGTGTGTACCTTCTAAAAATGAAACCTACATCTATCTCTGAGTTGTGAAGAATATGTATTAAAGTTATAACAATGAAGAAGAATGCACTTTATGTAGAAATCCATGATTAAATCAAGTCTTCCTGACTAGTGATTTAAATCAAATCCACCCTGCAGCTTTCGATCCACCTTACAATCCATTCATCCAATCCATACTTTAACTTGCTAGCAAGAATACTGTGGGAGACCATATCAAAAGCTTTGCTAAAACCAAGGTATATCACCTCCACCACTTTCCCCATATTTCCAGAACCAGTTATCTCATCACATAAGGCAATCGGGATGGTCAGGTGAATCCATCCCTTGATGAATCTGTGTTGACTGTTCTTGATCACTTTCCTCTCCTCTAAGTGCTCCAAAATTTCTTGATGACCTGCTCCATGAGATGATGGAAGCAAGTTCCCTTGAAGGAATTGACAGAAGATACACAACTTCAGCTACCTTATTAACGTAGTTGAGATTGGCGTATCTTCAGTCGACTTACCTGCCCTCCTCATGGCGGCGGCACGCTCCCCCATCGACTCCAGCTTGCGCCTCGCGGCAAGCTGGACTAGACGGGGGCGCCGTTGGCAATCGATTCATCGTGTCTTAATGAGACAATAAATCGATCTCCACAAGATTGATTGCTACCCACCAATCCGGCGCGTAGTGAAGACCTACCCTAAGTTAAGTGGCTTGACAGCAGTGTATCAAGGGCCCCAGCCCGGAGATGCCACAGTGGGCAGAGATGCCTCTCTCTCCCGGCCCCAGTCGAGGTGCAGCGGGGGGTGGGGTCCTCTCTACCCAGAGCAGCCTGAACCCCAAACCTCTCATCCCCAGCCCCTCCCCAACTTTCTACCCCAGTCCTGAACCCCCTCCTACACTCCAAACCCCTCATCCCCAGCTGGAGCCCTCACCCCAACCCTTGGGGACCTTGTGGGAGTGATGAGGCATGTGGATGACTGACCAGCTGGGGGAAAGACGTGCACATGAGTAAGCAGCTGGCTGGTGGGTCTGAGGGTGGGGCTGAAGAGTGTGAGCGGTGGGTGGGTGGGGCTGAGCGGGGCCGGGGCTTTGAGGAGAGGAAGCTGAGTGGGGGCAGGTCAGAACAGTCAGGCATGCACAGCCTCTCCAAAATGGAAGAATCACACACCTCCTATGAAGGTGACTATGGCTCACCGTGGGCAGAGCCTACCAATGGCACAGAGAATCCCAGCTGATCCATGCCACTGCACCAAAGGAAGCAAAACAAACATCCTCTTTCTTTGCCCCCGCTGCCAGTACAGCTATTCCACACAGCGAGCCGCCAATCCATCCCAGGCACCAGCAACTGCAAGGAACAGTGGGACGGCCATGGAGGATCAGATCCGAAGCCAGTCTAGTCCAGTATCGTCTCCAACAGCAGCACAGACGTGCTACGAAGGAGACTAAACTGGACTAGATGTGACTCAGCACCATCTGTGCCATCTAACAGGCCCAGGAGGCAGAACTCTGAGGGGAGCTGGTGACTATGGAATCACATCCACCTCACCAAGGTTGGAGCCAAGGAGACCCTGCTCCCTCGCCACACACCCCGTCGATGAACCGAGTTGTTTCCCCACTGACTGGATGGGAGATTGGAAACGGCCTTTTTTAATACCGAGGAGGTACCTGACACTGTAGCTCTGGGGTCACAAGCCTATAAGTAGGAGAGGGCTTGCACCTGCATTCCCCCGTAACTCCAGATGGCTGTCAGGTGAACAAAAGGACAATGGTGGCTATGCATCCCTAGTATCACACCAAAAGCAGGCCCCCTGGCATAGATGCCCACTGCAGTCCACACTTACCTGCTGCTTCCCTGTCAGCCCATATCTACCAATGATCTTTCTCATCTCCTCCTTCTCCTTGATCTCTGGATAACACTTCATCATGTATTCCAGGGGTGAGAGGTCCAAGTCCAGTTGCTCTTGCAAGTGCTAGACAAAGAGAACAACCACCTCAGGCCAGCACAAGCAGTGATCCCAGTCACCTGCTGGGAGGGAGTTCATAGCTAGCAAGCCTCTCCCAGCTCCCACAACCTCTTTGCCTCTGTGGCAGAACGTCAGATACACCTCCATCCCATACCTGCCAGCGCCTCAGTGTGGTAAGAGGCTCACAAGGCATAAGGAAGCAGTCTCCATATCAAACAGACCTCTGGTAAAGAACATCATGCTGTATACTGTAGTAGGCCCAGAGTTGCAGTCTTCACTGCAAGGGTCAGAGATAAAACAGACAGGCCCAGAGGAGCACTGTCACACCTTCCAAGGGAACAGGAGTTGCCACCATGGCCTGCTCAATAGCCACACCCAGCAGGAAGAGACATGAGCTAAAGAAGGAAGTCCAGAGCCTTTCACTAAGCAGCAGCTCTTCCCTATTAGTCACAGCACAACACAGGGCTTGGAATAAGGTACCTCTTCACCTGGAGATATAGCCTGTGACCCAAAAAGCAGGAGCTAGAGCAGGGGTGGGCAAACCTTTTGGCCTGAAGGCCACATTGGGGTTCAAAATTGTGCGGAGGGCCACTTAGGGAAGGCTGTGCCTTCCCAAATAGCCTGGCCCTGCCCCCTATCCAACCCCCACCCACTTCCTGCCCCCGAGTGTGCCCCCTCAGAACCCCCAACCCATCCAACCCCCTCCCCGCTCCTTGTCCCCTGATCGCTCCCTTGGGAGACCCTCCCACTCTAACTGCCTCCCAGAACCCCACCCCCATTTAGGCCCCCCTGTTCCCTGTCCCCTGACTGCCCCCTCCCAAGAGCCCCCCATGCTAACCACCACCACCCCAAGACCCACCACCCTATCTAAGCCCCCCTCCTTGTTCCCTGACTATCCCTTCCAGAGACCCCCTGCCCCTAAACAACCCCCAAGACCCCATCCCCATCTAAGCCCCACTGCTCCTTGGCCCCT
>ML677508.1:191616-222427 GCA_007922305.1 Dermatemys mawii
ACCACCTATCCAAGCCGACTCCCCCTTCCTCCCCATCCCTGCTTACCATGCTCAGCCGGGCGCCCCAGGGCTTGCTGCGCTTGGCCCAGTGCCCCAAGCTGGGAGAGCAGAGTCACTGGCACTGCTCCCCCGGCCCAAGCTTGTGGGCCGGATACAAATATCCGGTGGGCCACATATGGTCCGCAGTTTGCCCACCCCTGAGCTAGAGACACTTCTGCCCAGGCCCCTCCCCTAAGTCTGGCCTAAGAATGGAGAGATAAGACTCCTCTGTTCCCAGGGAGTCACTCCCAGCAGCCTGTGACATTCCTCACTGCCACCGCAGAGATTACCTGGTGGTATCTGCCGATTTTCACATGCGAGTGTTTGCGAATCATCCCATCTGTGGGCAGCAGCTGGAAGGAAGACGAAGGCATTTCACAAGGGCGTGGTACCCAGCCACCCCTCAGATGGGAGACAGCTGGGATGGCTGGCTTGAATGGGTGTGACAGCAATGCACCATAGCCTTACCACTTCTCCCCTCCCGCAACCCTATTTTATGGGGGTGTGGGGAGGGGAGGGAGAGAGATGTGCTTTCTGGGGCCAGTGAATGGGTCATGTGTAATAACTGGGCCTAAAAACCTATTCTAATTGTGAACTCAACTTTGGGAAAGTGGATAAAAATTATATATTGTCACAATAACTTATAACCATATGCCCTGGCCTACACGGGAGTGGGTGGGGGCTGCGCCTCTCATGGTGGAGGAGCACTGGAGTCAACGGTAGAGCGTTCGGGGATCGATTTATTGTGTCTAGTCTAGACATGATAAATCAACCCCAGATGGATCAATCGCTATCCACCAATCTGGCAGGTACTGTAGACCTGCCCCAAGTGTTGGTGGAACAGAAGACTGAATTAGTCCAAACAAAAAGGTCTCCTGATATAACTCAGGGAGTGTGTTAAGATTAAGCTTTGTAAACAAGAGAAGAGTGGAACTGAAAAATCAGGGAAACAAAACTGTTATGTCAGAAGTTAAACCTAATCAGTGGGCAAAATAACGAGAGATGGGCTATTCCACCCATCCATCCGCTCTTGGGGTTTTTAAAACAAAAGAGATTGGAGAGGAAATCCAACTACTGCAATGCTGGCTGACTACAAAACTAGAGAAAGGGAAAGAGCCACCCCCAACATCTCCTGGGACCTGGACCTTTTTCATCCTAATCCTGAAAGACATCCTGATCAGATCAGGCCAGAGAGATGGAGCCAGATGACACCACCAGTTCCAGCTTAACCCTAAAAAACCACCTGGGATGCAAGACTGTCACTCATCCTTTCCCCTTGTGTTCTTTTCCTTCTCCACCTTATTTCTTCTCTTTCCTATCCCTCTCCTTTTTCCTTCTGTCTAATACAAGTCTTGCTTATCCAGCCAAGACTGTATATTTTGCAACATTGTTTTAAGCTTGTGACCAGGAAAATGTAGCTAAATGCAGTGCCCCGCATAGCCTGACACTGGTACAAGATTGCAGAAGTAACAAGAAGAGTCCTGTGGCACCTAAAAGACTAACTAAAGTATTAGAGCATAAGCTTTCATGGGCTAATACCCACTTCGTTGGATGCATGCAGTGGAAGCCCACAAAAGCTTATGCTCTAATACTTTAGTTAGTCTTTAAGGTGCCACAGGACTCTTTGTTACTTCTGCAATTCCAGACTAACGGCTACTCCTCTGATTCTGGTACAAAATTGACAAGCTGCTCCAAGACTTATCAGACCACATGCTCTGCCTGTGTTTTTCCAGTAGTGAAGTTACAAGTGAATGCCAACATCAGAAACAGACACTGCACTTTCTATCTCTGCTGTTCTTTTCTTTCCCCTTTTGTGAGTGTTTGTCTTGTTTTGTTTTCTAGGAAATGGGATCAGACTTCGACGACGACAGCTTCAGCCCATTTCAACTAACTTCTCTGCTTTGGGGGGAAAAATTACTACTAGCTTTAATACCATCTACAAGACTGTCAAACAAGGGTTTTCTAAAATCTCTCTCCAGCTAAAAGGAAAGGGAACAAGATATGTTAAAATTAAGGCCTTATTTAATACTTTATATTTCAAATGCTTTAACTGTTTTCCTTCTTTTCTGCATCTTTAATAGAAAGCTTGATTTTTTAACAATGATTACCATGGTACTAAACAGGCTGAAGTCTATGTATATAAAGCCCCCAACCTTGTTGGGAATGGTTTAATGTTCTTAACATGACCCAGTCAGTGTTCACCTTTGACTCTTTGGATCCACGTATTTCAACTACACTAACAAAACAGAGGCTCTGTATGAGGAAGCGTTTTGGACATTGTTCATCCCTGCAGGTGACTCCAGTGCTATGAGGGGTGGGGAAGAGAAGAGGAGGCAGCCATAGGAAACATACCTCTCCTGTGAGTAGTTTCAGCAGCGTTGACTTTCCAGCCCCATTGGGTCCCACAAGTGCCACACGTGTGTCCAGGTCAATCCCGAACTCCAGGTTATTGTAGATCCAGGGCTGCAATTCACAGGGGAGACCATGAAAGGGGTGTGATGGTGTACCCCATAAGGCTTTATGGGGCAGCTGCCTATAGATGTGTATATGCTACAACTGGAATATGCTTTTACTACATATGCCATGTAACACATCTATGTAAAGGTATAGATCTGTTCATCCTATTTGTATGTATGTGTCAGTTTTGTATTCAAAGTTATGAATATTGACTATGTGCTTGGTCAGTTGTAAGTAGACTTCGGAAAGCAGGGGGGCAGCTGTCTGAGAAAAAACCGTTCTCAGTAAACACCCAATCAAGAACCAATCAATCTAACAATGAACTTTGTAGACGCCCATCTACACCCAAGCTTCCCCAGGAATGTGGCTTGGCTGGTCATGAACTGAATCTTGGAGAGACATGTGACTGGACCATGTGCTCTGAAACTCCATTTTACAAGTGGACTCTGCATAGAAAGGAGGAGAGGATCTCTACCCACAAGAGGAAGTCTATATAAACCCTGGAGAGACTCCTCCATTTTGTCTTCAACTGGCTCAAGGAACAGGCTCTCCACCCCGCAAGGATACCTGAAGGAAACTGGAACAATGGACAGTGACTGCAGGGGGCGTGAGAGCGATAGCTGGACCCAGACTAACAGGGAGATTAGTCTGAAAGAGGAAATTCACTGAAACATCTGAGGGTGAGGCTTTTTACTGTCTGAGTATTAGATCTGCGTGTTCTATTTTATTTTATTTGGTAATTCACTTTGTTCTGTCTGTTACTACTTGGAACTACTTAAATCCTACTTCCTATCTTTATTAAAATCACGTTTTTCTTATTAATTAACCTGGAGTACATGTTGGTACCTGGGGGGGGGGGGGTCAAACAGCTGTGTATATCTATCATTGTTATAAAGGGCAAACAATCTATGAGTTTGCCGTGTACAAGCTTTATACAGACTAAAACGGATTTATTCAGGGTTTGACCCCATTGGAAGTTGAGCATCTGAGTGCTAGAGGCAAGAATACTTCCTAACCTGTTTCCAGGCCAGCCCATAGTTGTTGGGGGGCATGGCTCAGACCTGGATCTGGTGTTGCAGTAGGCTAGCGAGTCTGACTCAAACCAGGTAGGGTACTGAGGTCCCAACCTGTTTGGGCAGGAAAACAGAGGCAGGAGTAGCTTTGGCATATGAGGTGGCAGCTTCTAAGGGGGTTTCTGTGATCCCAAGCCATCACAAGGGGTCAACCCCAAAAGCACCTGAGAAACTGATGAGCAGACCCAGCTTGGGCACTTCTGATAAGCCACAGCTGGAAGAGCTGAGCCCCACCCCATGCTACAGCCTGACGAGGAAGCTGGGCCAGTGGCCCCAGGGCCCAAACAAGGGGAAGGGGGTATCTTCATGCAACCCAGGCAAGCACAGCACCGAATGTGCCTGGGAATGGAAAATACTCACTCCGTCCTTCATGTACTTGAAGCTGACATTCTGCACCATGATGACAGGAGGGGGGATTTTCCCACATGGTGGGAAATAAAACGACAGAGTCTGGGAACAAAACACATCCCCATGTTAAGTTCTTGCCCCACTCAGGATATCCCTGCAGTTCCAGGAGGACTTGGCTTCCAAGTATGCTTGGTGCTCTCTGGTGCCTGCAACCCCGGAGAGCACCACGATGCCAGGGAGCAGTTGATGGTTTTACAAGTTGCTCCTAACGGTCACCAGGTCAAGCAGACCTGTAACTCACTAGCAGGAGGTTTGCAGTGACATTCAGCCCATTGCTGGCAACTGCTTACCCATTCTGCTTCCTTTGTGGGGTAGGTGTGCACGTCTCCCCCGAACTTCAGTCCTTCAGCTGACGGGAGGGGCTGTTCCCCCACCCTTCCAGGCCATTCAGCATTCCTTGCTTTGCTTTGGATCCCTTGGTAGGGTTGGAGAAGCTTCCTCCCCCATGCTGGGGAAAGAAGTGTCTGTATAGTAGCGCCCCCCCTCCCCCATTCATTCTTCTTTGGCCAGTCTTCTGTTAGAGCTGGTGCCCCATTTAGTGCCCCCTCCCCCCACTCGCCACTCCTGCTTCCAGCTATTATAGTTATTCCCAGCTGCAGCTCATTTTATTTCTCCAGCCATATTTATAGTCCTTGTCTCCCACCGACAGCCCCGCTTCTCCATCCTACCTTATCATTCACCACCCTCTCTGTTAGCCCGGAAGCCATCATTTTCTGAAGGGTCTTCTCTTTGCTTTGGGCTTGTCTGGCCAGCTTGGCACTGCCATGACCAAATCGTGCAATGTAATTCTGTAATGAGACAAGGGATTTACCTCATGGCAGCTGCTACAGTGGGGTGCACATGGGGGAACAGTGAGACTGCAGTCCAGCTAAACAGATACCTTCATGTGGGCAATCTGATCCTGCTCCCAATGGAAACGCTTCATCTGATTTTCTTCCAGCTCCAGCCGGGTCTTCACATACTGATCATAATTCCCCTGCAAGGAGCGACCACAGATCATGAGAAGCTCTCAAAGGCCACGCCCTCCCTGCACATAGCTGAAGCAAGCTGCCCAGACCTCTTGTAAGCAGGTGCTCTGTAGACTGCACATTCCATCCCTGGAGCCTGGGTTGGGTCTGGGATGGAGTCGGTGGCCTAAACAAGGATCTCCTCCTCCCCTGTCCCAGGAGCTTGTCACACCCTGGCCCCATTCGCTTACCGTGTAATACTTCAGTTTGCGGTTGTGCATGTGGATGATGTTGGTGCAGATGCCATTCAGGAAGTCCTGGGAGTGGGAGATCAGCACAAGGATCCGTTTGAACCTGCAGTACCACACAGGGCTATTAGAGGCCCAACTGAGATAAAACTCCTAGACTGGCAGCCCTGCTGGGGATTCAGGTGCACTAAAAACCTCTCTGGATTTCATCATAAGAATCAAGTGCTGTAAGACCTTTCAGGAAAGCTGCTGGCCCCAGTCCCAGGAAAGAGGATGATCATAGAATATCAAGGTTGGAAGGGACCTCAGGAGGTTATCTAGTCCAACCCCAACTCAAAGGAGGGCCAAATCACCTCAGCCAGGGCTTTGTCAAGCCAGGCCTTCAAAACCTCTAAGGAAGGAGATTCTACCACCTCCCTAGGTAACCCATTCCAGTGCTTCACCACCCTCTTAGTGAAAATGTTTTTCCTAATGTCCAACCTAAACCTCCCCCACTGCAACTTGAGACCATTACTCGTTGTTCTGTCATCTGTCACCACTGAGAACAGCCGAGCTCCCTCCTCTTTGGAACCCCACTTCAGGTAGTTGAAGGATGCTATCAAACCCCCCTTCACTCTTCTTTTCTGCAGACTAAACAATCCCAGTTCCCTCAGCCTCTTCTTGTAAGTCATGTGCTCCAGCCCCCTAATCATTTTTGTTGCCCTCTGCTGGACTCTCTTCAATTTGTCCACAGCCCTTCTGTAGTGCAGGGCCCAAAACTGCACACATGATCCCTCATCACAATTGGGCAGAATGGACAGGAAAGAGGCCCAGACACACACTTTTTGAAGGGCACAATCTGCTCCCTAGGAAACACTAATTCAGCAATGCCTCCCAGCGAGAGTCCATTTGGGCATGGACACTCCTACTGTCCATTCATTATCCAGAACAATGGGTCCGCAGTGCCACCATAACACAAACAGACATGTTACAGGTGGCACCTTCCGAACAGCCGCCAGGAGTGATTGCTTTGCTGGAGTGACAAAGAGTCCTGTGGCACCTTAAAGACTAACTAATATATTAGAGCATAAGCTTTCGTGGGCTAATACCCACTTCGTCGGACGCTTTGCTGGGATGTCCCAGCAGGGTGCACAGGCACCAGAGCACAGCAATAGCTCCTCCAGCCACGCTTACGTTTTCAGCTCCTCTTCCAGCCACACACAGGCATCCAGGTCCAGGTGGTTTGTGGGCTCGTCCAGCAGCAGCATGAATGGCCGAATGAAGAGAGCTCTGCAGTGAATAGAGGTTTCTCTAAGCCCAGCGTGGAGGGTGGATGTCCAGAAAGCAACTTCCACCACCTTCCCCAAGATCTCTGTACCTCCACTGTAGCAGCCTGGACCTGAAGAGGGGAGTCCCCATGGAGGGAACACTTAGTGTAGCACTCACCTGGCGAGAGCCACCCTCATTCGCCAGCCACCACTAAAATCTTTCAGCTTCTTCCTCTGCATGGCTGGAGTGAACCCCAAACCGTACAGGATCCGTGAGGCCCGCACCTCTGCCTTATCAGCATCTAGCTCCTCCAGACGCTCATACAGCTCCATCAGCTTCTCACACTCCGCTACGAAAGAAGATGCCACCAATCAGCACCTGTGCCAGCACCCCACCGATCCGAGTCCCCCCCAGTGTCCCACTCATGCCCCTCCTCACCGTTGCCTACGGCTGCTAGGGGCTACCTCTCTGCCCCCTGGTTCACAAACTCCTTCCCAAGGCAGGGACCCCATAACAAGCTCCAGGGAAGCAAGCTCCACTCTAGTTTGAATGGAAGGAGCTGCTGTGTTGCTGGAGAAGGAGCAGTGCTCCCCAGAAGTCTTCAGCTAGAGCTGGGCAGCAGAGTCAGGCTTCACGCCCTGTGAAAGCTTTGGTGAAGAGCCTGAGTAAGAAGCCCTTCTCCCAGGGGGATTCCTTACCTACATGAACCCCCCTTGAGCATTACCATCCTCGTGAGCCAGCCGCTCTGCTTCCCGCTCCAGCATGGCCCTCTCCGTATCCACCTCCATCACACACTGCAGCGGTGTCTTCTCACTAGGGGGCATCTCCCGGGTCAGGTGATAGATGTCAATGTGCTCTGGGATTGGAACTTCCCGCTTCCCGATAGCGGACAGGAGCATGGACTTTCCTATGTGCAGGCAGGTAGGCAGACAAACACCTTCCTTTTACTGTCTGGCACTGGAAGCGAGTTCAGTTATTATTAGGTGAACTACCATGGCACCTAGGAGCCCTACTTATAAATCAGGAACCTACTGTGCTAGATACTAGACAGACAGAGGAAAAAAAAATAAAAGAGACAGTCCCTGCACAGAGGGTCTCACAATCAAAGTGTAAGGCAAGAAACAACAAATAGGACCAGACAGGGGAGTACGAGGGAACAATGAGACAACACTGGTCAGCATAGTATGCAGCGGTCTCTGCACACTAGCAAACTAATGGTCAAGTTTTATGTAAGATCATCAGAAAGGAGAGTTTTAAGGATAGTCTGGAAAGTAGATCAGGAGGTAGTTCTGCAGATATTTATAGGGAGCACCTCTCAAGCATGTGGGGTAGCCTGGGGGAAAGCACAAAGGCATTAGACAATGTAACAAGTGGGCACTGGAGGCTGGCATCGACTAGTCAGAGACAAACATCAGCAAAATGATAGAGGAAGCTGGGACTAACTATGAAGAAAGAGCCTTGAAAGTGAAGACAAGCAGTTTGTGTTTGAGATGATACAGAAGGGGGAGCAACAGTGAAGGGATTCAAACAGAGGGATGACATGATCAAAGTGACAGGCTAGGAAAATGATCTTTGTAGCAGTATCCTGAATGGGTATTAGTGGGGCAACACTGCATTTGTCAAAAACAGAGAGATGGATGTTGCAGTAATCAAGAAGCGAGATGCTGAGAGCTTGAAAGAGAATTTTAGCTGTGTGGATGGATAAGAAAGACCATATCTTAGATATTATGTAGAAAGAATCAGATAAATTTAGATACAGCCTGTATATGAAGGCTAGAGAGAGGTCTAAGTCGAATGTGACTCCCAGGTTATGGGCATTAGTGATAGTGGGGTGGCATTGTCCATAGTGATCAGGAAAGAAAATAGCAGGGAGGGTGATTAGGAGCTCTGTTTTGCTCATGCATCTAAAGAAGTGGGTTTTTTACCCACAAAAGCTTATGCCCAAATAAATCTGTTAGTCTTTAAGGTGCCACTGGACTCCCTGTTGTTTTTGTGGATACAGACTAACATGGCTATCCCCTGATGTTTTATCTACAGTAAGCTTGAGCTGATGGCTAGAGATCCACGAGGAGATGTCAAAAGAGACAGACTGAGGTTTTAAGCTTGGGACAGAAATAGACATGTCCGGAGTAGAGGTGAATCATCCACACAGAGATAGGAGCTGAATTTGTGTTTGCATATAAGATTATCTAGAAATAAGGCGGAGAGAGAGAGAAGAGGAGGGACCAAGAATAGAGCCCTGTGGAAACTGCACAGAACCGTTGGAAGGCAGAGGAGGAGGATCTTCCAACAGAAGGGTAGGCTTAGAACAGGGGTAGGCAACCTATGGCACGTGTGCCAAAGGAAGCACGCGAGCTGATTTTCAGTGGTACTCACATTGCTCAGGTCCAGGCCACTTGTCCAGAGGGGCTCTGCATTTTCATTTAATTTTAAATGAAGCTTCTTAAACATTTTAAAAACCTTATTTTACATACAATAGTTTAGTTCTATATTATAGACTTATAGAAAGAGACTTTCTAAAAATGTTAACATGCATTACAGGCATGTGAAATCTTAAATTACAGTGAATAAATGAACACTCGGCACACCACTTCTGAAAGTTTGCCGACCCCTGGCTTAGAGCGGACAGAAGTCAAGAGGGCAAGATTTCAAGAAGGGAACCGTGGTCACCATAACCTTCCTGCTGCTAAATACACAATGCAAAGCAGCTATGCAAATCCATCTAACTTCCTTCCCCCTGTTTTACTTCACATAGATCTCTCTGGGGTGAGGCCAGGTGCTCCAGGTGTATTTGCTGTAATTCCCCAGCTGAGTCTCACTCTGTGTTTTCCTGCTCAGGGGACACCTCCCTCCAGCATCGCTGCGGTTTTCCATCCTGCAGCTCACCACCAGTTCACTGACCCCCTGGCCCCCCCGAGCATATTTCCCCAAACTAGCACTGAGAAGCTCTCTTCCCACATGCACACAGCACCCCTTCCCCAATCTCACCTATCCCATTGAGTCCGATAAGCCCATAGCGACGCCCTGAGTTCAGCTCGAGTTTTGTGTCGCTCAGCAGCTCCTGGCCGTGGAAGGTCAGCGAGAGGTTAATAATGTGCACATCAGTGCTGTTGGGGTGGGAGGCCAGCACCCCAGTGACAGCGCGAGCAGCTGCTTTCTTCAGCTCAAAGTCCTCCAGCTCCTTCGTCAAAGCATCTATCTCTGTGTGCGGAGACAGGCCAAAAGACAAGGACTAACCAGGGTCCTCATGGCAGCCCTCACTCTGCCCCCAGCACCTAAAATGAAGTCACGGTCTGTCCCTGCCCAAACACTGTTCCCCAGGACAAGAGGCAGCTAAACAGGCAGGGTCACCATGGTTAGTGCAGTTTAATTTGCTGATTCCGTTCACCCAATAGGACTGAAGTATGTAAATGAATTGGCGACAGTGAGCAATGACTGGCTGAATTACCTCTGATATCAAGTGTTCCTCCCTGCAGCAACATAGGGGGCACTGTGTGAAAATCAGGCTTTTCCAACTGTCAGCAAAATCAATAGGATTCTTCCCACTGATGCCCTGAAGTTCTGGAATTGATCAGATGCGGTCTTCAAAAGTTACCTCACTACAGACAGGCGGAAACGCCATTGAGCATTAGGTCTCCCTTTGCTTAGTCAACGAGACAGATAAAACGTGGCAGGGGGAAGAGACTGGAGAGGGAGTGACTTGCCCAAGATCACAGAGCAGGTCAGTGGCAGAACCAGTAACAGAACCCAAGTCTCTTATGTCCCAGTGTAGTGCGTGACCACTGGACGATGGTACCTCTAACATGATGATTAGGTTGGGGATTGGCCCTGCTTTGGGCAGGGGGTTGGACTCAATGACCTCTTGAGGTCCCTTCGAACCCTGAGATTCTATGATTTACTCTTCCAGCATCTCTCTGCATGCTACACAGATGTGAGATGGTCCCAAGCAACTATACAGAAAAGAGGATCCTTTACAGGTCCCGCCTTACTCCAGGAAATTCTTGCCCTCAGGTACCATGACTGCCTGGCATACAGAAATGTAACTAGACATTTTAGCACCTGGGCCAAGCAAGCACATTTGTGCCCCCCCAATGTTTTTTTTTTTTCCTGTCATTTTTCCATCTCCACAGCTTTGTGCCCTGGGTGGCTGCCCTGCTTGTCCCAGCCTGGTTAAGGTCCTATTTGCATACCACCTCTAGAAGAACTCTATTTCCTCCTGCTCCACATCTGTCGTAAAGTCAACACACTACAGCAAAGATAGGAATCCTCCCTGTTTCCTCTACAAGAGGATACCAGGCCAATGGCCCCCTATTGGAAGGGTCTCTCCCATCAAACTATCCAAACTCTGCTAGTCTTAGTGTGCCAGACACATCCCTTAAAGAGACAGTTAAATACAGCTCAGGCCTATATGCCAGAAAACTGAATATAAGAAACCCCAACCCCAAAGTGGCTCCAGTAGTGGCAGAGAACCAGTGCAGGTCAAAGCAACTGCCATGGAGGACTGCACTACATCTGCTTCTGTGGCATCCTGCCACAACAGCAACATCTGTTGCTACTCTTTTAGGTCTTAGGGCTTGTCTAAATTAACTAGAGGAGCCATGCTCTGGTGATAGATGCATCAGCGGTTGATTTAGCAGGTCTAGTGAAGACCTGCTAAATTGACCTCCGATCACTCTCCCATGAATGCCTGTACACCACCTGATCAAGAAGAGTCAATGTCATGTCGTGTGGACCCCATGGTAAACAGATCTAAGCTATGTTGATTTGAGTTCTGCTAGTCACAAAACTCAAGTTTAGATCAACTTTTCCCTTTAGTGTAGACAAGGCCCTAGTCTACACCCAGGTAGGAAAAGTTGCTCTAGTCTTGCCTCTGGGTGACAAACCCATGAACTGCATCCAGATTACTGTGCATGGAAAATGGAAGGAGCTTTCCTTCCAGTCAGATATAGATGGCAGTTTTGGACAGCATATTATCAGAGCACAGCATGAGCTAAGGATCTGAGATATTTTCACTGATGGGGGTCTAATACCCTGGGGTTAGTTTCTAAGATACAATATGGTGGAAATTCTGCAAATATCCTGTGCCACTCAGATGCCAGCATCTGACCGCCTCAGAAGTGGAGGGTTACTTGAACCAAACAGCTGGAGAAAACCCAAGCTGCAAGAGAGCAGCACATAGTGCTTAATTTGGAATGAAATAGATGCTGGGCTCATACAGTTTTTTTACATCCATAACTGATGCAGCAATCCCATAGGTACCCGGGCTCTGAACTGCCAAGCCCTGGCTGCAGTTAAGCATGGGCAGGACAGACAGTGCTGAGCTGGGAGGCACCTGATGAGCCTAGCTACCCAGGAAAAGGAAAGAGTCCAACACAGGATGTTCCTGTCTCACCCGATCCTTCTGTCCCATTGGCCTCCTCATTCTTCATCTCCTGTTGCTCAGTCTCAGCATCCCCATTCTCCTCGGCGGTTTTCTTTGGCCGTTGGCGAGCCTTGGCTGCCTCTTTCTTCTTGGCTGCCTTCTTCTTGGCCAGGTCGGAGGGCATGGTGACAGGTCACAGCTCTGTGCCGTTGGAAGAGGAAGAAGAGCCCCCTTAGAGAGAAGTCAGGGCCTGGCACAGACCCTGGGGCTGAGCCCCCTTCCTGCGCGTCCATTACAATCCCCCCACACACACACACACCCCGCGCTCTGGGCTACTGGCATTTCCTGGGTTACGGGTCCTCCCACCCTTCGGGCTCCGAGGAGGCCGTCAGCCCCGCGGTCACCCGCGGCCCCCCAAGGCGGCGCGGCCCCCCGGCTCCTCAGCGCGGCCAGGCGGGACGCGGGGGCCTGAGCGCAGCGGCGGGCGGGGCGGCGGCCGCACGCGCTGTCATCTCAGCACTAGCGGAGCTGCTGCCCGTAAGGCGCAGAGTCGCCGCTGACCCCGCTCCGAGGCGGGGTCCGGGCCCGGCGCGCCGGGAAAGCAGCGGCCAGATACCGGCCCGGCCCCGCGCGCCTCCTCACCTGGCCCGGCCGCCCGGCTCCTCCGCGCTTTTCCGTCTGTCGCAACAGAACAGCTGCCACCGCGTGCGCACGCTCCGCCCCCTCCGGCCCAACCGCCAATCGTCACGTGCGACGTCACTGCTCGCCGGGCCTCACGACACTCTGGGAAATAGAGTCACGTCCCGCCACCGCCAGAAGAGACGGGCCCAGCTAGGCCTCCGACTCCCAGAATGCACCGCGCCGAGGCTCTTCCCCCTCCCCCCCCCCCACACTGGCGGCCCGGCCAACCCCGCCTCTATCCCGCACAGGGCACCACTTGTGACAGAGCCTGGCAGGGCCCAGCGATTCGGAGCCCGGCCCGGCGGGTCAGAGCCCGGCGGTTCAGGGACCCAGCGCCTAGGGACCCGGCGGTTCAGGGACCCAGCATCTCCGGGCCGGCGGTTCAGAGCCCCAGCGCCTCCGTGCTGGCCACCTCAGTTACGAAAGTAGAAAAATTCTTGAACTCTCTGGCACCTCTTTCCTTAGTAATGAAGCACTGGTTCCCACCCCCAGGCAATGTGTCTCATGAACCTGAAACTGATCATTCCTGAACGCTGGTGGGTGTCAGGGCAATGCCTCCAGAGGAGGGAAATGAGCCCACAATGGGGTCATGGGGAGTGGAGGATACCACATGCCCAGGATGGGGTCATATGGGGCAGCAGATTGACACCTCTTGTGTCAGGTAGAAGTCTGTATTTGCTTCTTGTCATTGCTTTATTATTATTATTTCCATTAGCTTAGTGCAGGGGTGGCCAACCTGTGGCTCCGAAATGTGGCTTCATAAATTAATATGCAGCTCCTTGCATAGGCACTGACTCCGAGGCTGGAGCTATAGATGATAGCTTTCCAATGTGTCAAGGGGTGCTCATTGCTCAACCCCATGCTCTGCCCAAGGCCCTGCCCCCACTCCACCCCTTCTCCTGCCATGCCTTTGCTCTCCCCCCTGTCCACCAGAGCTTCCTGTGCACCCATGTAACAGCTGATCACGGGCAGGAGGCAGAGGGAGGGATGGAGGGAGGGGGAAGCACTGATCAGCAGGTGTGAGACCCTGGGAGCAGGGCAGGGGAGCTGCTGATGTATTAGTGTGGCTCTTTGGCAATGTATATTTTATAATGTATAAATTCTGGCTCCTTCTCAGGCTCGGGTTGGCCACCCTTTAGAATCATAGAATATCAGGGTTGGAAGGGACCTCTGGTGGTCATCTAGTCCAACCCCCCTGCTCAAAGAAGGACCAACCCCAACTAAATCATCCCAGCCAGGGCTTTGTCAAACTGGGCCTTAAAAATCTCTGAGGAAGGAGATTCCACCACCTGCCTAGGTAACCCATTCCAGTGCTTCACCACCCTCCTAGTGAAAAAGTTTTTCCTAATATCCAGCCTAAACCTCCCCCACTGCAACTTGAGACCATGACTCCTTGTTCTGTCATCTGGTACCACTGAGAACAGTCTAGACCCATCCTCTTTGGAACCCCCTTTCAGGTAGTTGAAAGCAGGTATCAAATCCCGCCTCATTCTTCTCTTCTGCAGACTAAACAATCCCAGTTCTCTCAGCCTCTCCTCATAAGTCAGGTGCTCCAGCCCCCTAATCATTTCTGTTGCCCTCTGCTGGACTCTTTTCAATTTTTCCACATCATTTTGTAGTGCAGACCCCAAAACTGGACCTAGTACTCCAGATGAGGCCTCACCAATGCTGAATAGAAGGAAAAGATCACGTCGCTCGATCTGCTGGCAATGCCCCTACTTATACAGCCTAAAATGCTGTGTTTACCCTAGTTATGGACCCAGACCCCTCAGTGCCAGGTTCGATACAACCATAAAACAAAAGGCAGTTCCTACCCCAAAGGCTAACAGTAAAAACCTGGAGCTGGGACTGGTGTCTTCCCTTGGGAGAGGAGGGAGATAGGGCTGGGGAGGAAGAAACAGGGGCTGGCAAATTGCGATGGGGCATTTTCTTGCTGAGCGTAGGTGTGTCCGGATTCCACTCCCATAAAACACTCCCTCGTCTGCTGTGACTCTCCATGGGGCTCGCAGGAGGTGCCCCCCACCCGACGGCTGTACTAGGAATTACAAATGGACGGAACCAGCCCAGTGGTCCCGCCAATGCAGACGCTGGCCAAGCGGCCAGTCTCGGGCGCTGCAGGAGGCAGATGGGAGCGATTGCTCCCGGACCCGGGGGAGAAGCCTCAGCGCTCGGACCGTGGGGCGGGGCGGTCGCTGCGCCTCCCCCCGGCCACGCTATAACGGGACGTTCTCATGGCCGAGCCTTTCCCGAGCCCGGCCGGGCTGGCGGCGGGTCGTCTGGGCAGGGGCGCTGGGGCCGGGGCCAGGGCGGCGGGAGCGGGCGGCGGGCTGCAGCCGGGCGCGAGCGGCCGCGGGAGCGGGAGCTGCTGGGTCGTGGCTGGAAAGCAGAGGGAGGGAGTGGCGGCGCTGGGCTGAGGTTTGCGCGTGCGCGCTGAGCCATAGAGCGCGGAGGACCGGACAGGGTGCGGAGTGCAGAGCGGCAAGAGAGGGACCATAGAGAGCGGAAGAGGAAGGCGCAGCGCTGGCATGAAGCGGCTGAGCTGGCAGCTGTCGGAGCGCTGGCCGGACACGAGCAATGGCAGCCTGACCCAGCACCCAGGGCTGCGGCTGCGTGGCCGGCGCAGCGCCCGTGTGAGGCGAGTTCGCCAGGGAGGCTGAGCCGCGCCTGCGGGAGCGGCTCTGACAGGTACCGGGAGCGGCCCCGGGCAGGGCCAGGCCAGGCGCTTTCCCGAGCCCCTCGCTGCCCCATCGCGTCCGCGAGACGGGACAGAGCCGGGGACGTCGCTCTAGGACCGTCCCTTGCACTGGGGCCAGGGCGGTAGCGGCCAGGCGTCAGCAGGACACGGTTCCTCCTCACCAGGCGCCTTGCCGGTGGGACCCAGCCCTGCCGTGGAGGAACCCCAAGGAGAGAGGAGAAGTCTTTCTCCAGGCCCTCGTCCTCTCGGATGAAGCTTCCGAGCGGATGCTTGTTCTGTCGAGCACATCTGTCCAATAGGAGTTGCACTGGGACATAGGCTTTAGGGGTGGAAAGCCCAATATCCTCACCCAGCCAGTCTCTCCAGCCTGGAGCTGCACTGGAACTTGTGCCTTACGGGGAAAATCCCCTGTAGCCCGTGGCCCTCCACTGCCTCTACTAAGGTCCTCATCCTTTCCCTGCACTGGCCAGTCTCCCAAGCACTGGCTCAGAAGTGGAGCCTCTGACCTCTCTTCTGGGGGGCGGAGGAGGATGGTAACCCCTGCGCTGGAGTTCAGGGTATCCTAACCTTCATCTGAGTCTGCACAATTGTCACTGAGGCAGATTCAATCCTACAGTTCTGGCTGTTCAGTTTCCCTCTCTCTAGGTAGCCTGGATGGGACCATCAAAAGTCCAGGAGCTGGGAACCAAGCAACAAGCAGGCGGGACAGGCTCTTGTGGTATTAGCCTGAGTCACCACTGAGACACTGCCCACCAGCTGCAAAGGGCCAGTGTTTCATGTTGCCAGATGTTATTCCAGGGGACCTGAGCATTGGTTTCTTTCTCCCTCTCCTCTTAAGACTCCTGTATTTGGAAGTTCAGGAAACTTTCTGATTCCATCCCATGTGAGAAGTGTTTGTGTCTTGACATCCGTGGAGCTGACTGGATTCACAAATCTCGGGGCTGGAGCCCTCTCTGCCTCACCTATCAAGGAACTGGGAATGACTTGCCACATCCCCAGGCGTGGACACTACATGGAGCTCATTTAATTCTCTTTTCAACATGAGCCATATTGCTAAATTCTCTGAACTTTGTGGTTTGTCTCTGACACTGTTACACACCCATGACTGGGCTAGATCTGTGGCCTACTACTGCCTTTAAGTGGGAAATCGTGCCTCTCATGCTTCTGGATCACTGTTTTCTCACTCTCTCAGGTTCTGGTGCATTTCTAGATCTCCCTCTGTCCAGATTTTTTGTGATTCTAAATACTTTCTTGTTGAAGATTCTGCATATTGTTTCATGATAGCTCTGCCATGCGTCTGGCTACTCTCCTTGCCTTCCTGCGGCCTGCTCTACCACTCATCCTGGGCCTCTCCTTGGGATGCAGTCTAAGCCTGCTGCGTGTCTCCTGGATCCAGAGTGATGGGGAGGATACTTGCATGGACAGAGGGGTAAACAATGGGCTGTTTTCAGGGAAAATGCAGCAGAACTCTGTTGCTGGAGGAAGGTCAAGCCAGAATGATGAGGATTTCAAACCCAGGATTGTTCCCTACTACCGAGACCCCAACAAGCCTTACAAGAAAGTGCTCAGGTAAGAGCTTCCCCTCTAAGTCAGATCTGACAGACTGCTGTCTGGTTATTTGTGGTCAGTAAAGATCCCGTGGCACTTTTGCAGGAGTCAAGATGTGATCACTAAGGTATCCAAGGATCTCTCATATATTTACATTTTGCCCCTTAAACTTCCCCCTTACAATTTCTATTGAATACAACAGTGAGCTTCACTTCTTGCCCTAAACCAGGGGTGGGCAAAGTTTTTGGCCCAAGGGCCACACTGGGGTTCAAAATTGTGCGGAGGGCTGGGTAGGGAAGGCTGTGCCTCCCCAAACATCCTGGCCCTGCCCCCTATCTGACCCCCACCCACTTCCCGCCCCCTGACTGCCCCCCTCAGAACTCCCGACCCATCCAACCCCCCCGCCCTTGTCCCTTGGTCGTCCTCTGGAGACTCCCCCACTCTAACTGACCCCCCCAGAACCCCACCCCCATCTAGCCTCCCTGCTCTCTGTTCCTGACTGCCCCCTCCCGAGACCCCTCCCAATCCTAACCACCACCACCCCAGGACCCCACAACCTAAGTGACCCCTGCAACAACTTGCACCCCGGGCTGGGAGCGTGGGCCGCATAAAAATGGCCGGTGGGCCACATGTGGCCCATGGGCCCCGTAGTTTGCCCACCCTGTCCTAAACTGTTGTTCAGCATTGCTGTGTGGCTGTTAAACCACTGCTGCATCCCAGCCCAGAGGGGGCAGTTTTTCATTAGTGGGTGATGCCATCTCTCTGTATACTGTAGTTGGATACAAGTGTTAGGATGCTAACGGGCTTTGGTTTCTGTGAAGTAGGAAGATGCCTTAAAACTATGAGATCATTAGTAATGTGTCCGCACAGCTGAGCCCTAAGTCAGAGCTTTGAAAGGAGTCGGATTACTCAAAACATCAGCTGTGGGTCTGGGTGCACCCTCTGCCTCTGATGAGAGTATAGGGATAGATCTGTTTCTTTCCCTTCTCCCAGCTGTTTGTGTTGTAACCATGGCTTTTCTCTGCAGGACTCGCTATATCCAGACAGAACTGGGCTTCCATGAACGGCTCTTTGTGGCTGTGCTCACCTCCAAGGCAACCATGAACACACTGGCTGTGGCCGTGAACAAGACAGTGGCCCATCACTTCTCACACCTGCTGTACTTTACAGGGTTGCGCAGCGCCAAGGTGCCGCATGGCATGGCACTAGTGTCACATGGGGACGAGCGCCCAGTCTGGCTGATGTATGAGACCATGCGCTACATCCATCAGCACTTTGGGGGTGACTATGACTGGTTCTATGTCATGCAGGATGACACCTATGCCCAGGCCGAGCAGATCAAGGCCCTGGTGACGCACCTAAGCATTAATCAGGATGTTTACCTGGGGCGGGCTGAGGAGTTCATTGGGGGGGATGAACAGGCCCGCTACTGCCATGGTGGCTTTGGCTATTTGGTTTCTCGGAGCCTGCTGCTCAAGTTGCATCGGCATCTAGACAGCTGCCGTAATGAGATTCTCAGCGTGCGCCCGGATGAGTGGCTGGGACGCTGTATCATCGACTTCCTGGGCATCAGCTGCATCTCCCAGCACCAGGTATTTTCCCTCCAGGAGCTAGGGCACAGCCTCAACCCAGTAGACGCCACACCCTCACAACGCTATGTCATAGGGCAAAGGGACTGAGTGCCCCCGAACCTATGCTGTGAAGCACTGGGAAGAAAGGCAGTGTGGGGTAGCAGCATTGGACAAGAGCCCAGTCTTCATCCTCAGCACTTGGGAAATGACATTTGAGAGAACAGATTTAGTCAGATTTCATCAGTTTCACAGTTTTTCAAGGGGGTAGGAGACAGCCTGGGATAGAAAGAAAGAACAAGGAGATGTGGATTTTCCTATGATCCTATGAAGTGAGGAGCTGAGGGTGAAACCCACTTGCGTGCCCAAGTGTTTGTCTCTCTGGGTCTCACCCCCTTCAGAGTGAGTGGGTGGGAGAGGGAAGGAGGACCTAGTGTGAGTCCAGGGTTCCTGACCAGTCTCCCTGAGTCTTATCCATTTCAGGGCCAGCGTTACCGCACCTATGAACTGGCCAAAAATGCAGACCTAGAGAAGGAAGAGGGTGAAGATTTCCAGGCGGCACTCACTGTGCACCCTGTCTCTGAGGGGACCCTCATGTACCGACTGCACAAGCATTTCAGCAGGATCCAGCTGGACAGAGCCTACCAGGAGATCCAGCAACTCCAGGTATCTGGGTGGGGGACACCACCAGGGAACCGGTGTGAGGGATCTTTTTATTTCAGGTCTGTGAGGGAACAGAGTACCTCTGACAGCCAGGCAGTGGCAGACTCCTCTATGGAATAGCCCCTGCATGAGGAGGGTGTGGTATCAGAATCACTACTGTCCTGCACCACCAAGGATTCAGGAAGTGAGGAGGGATCAGGCCCTTTGCCCCTCTAGGGTTGGAGGTGGGGCGGGGCAGGAAGAGGAACAAGACCGCTAGCCTTTCCTGTGGAGAGCATCTTCATACACTGGCTCACCAACCTAGTGAGGAGGGCTTTAAACTAGATTCCAAGGGGCAGTTGACAAAAGCCCACAAGTAGGTATTTTTTTTTAAAAAAAAGGTGACCTTAACAGAGGGCTAGATGTTGGGAGTAGGGGATGAAAATTACAATAGGGTCATAGGAGCAACAAGAGGGAAAACAGTGAAGGAATCTACTCAACATTAGAGATGTCTATACACAGAAGCAAGGGGTATGTAGAGTAAACAGGAAGAACTTAAGTTATGACTTAATTAGCATCAGACTTGGTGGGGTAAATCTCATGACTAGAATATTGGTATAAAGGGCACAGCTTGTTCAGGAAGGAAAGATGGGGCGGGGGGAAAAGGGAGGAAATGTATGTATTCTCAATATATAATGCAACACTTGTGAGTCCACAAGGAGGTAAGAGGCAGATAAGTTGAAAGCGTCTGGGTTAAGATAAAAGGGAAACAGAACAGGGACAATGCCATGGTAGGGTTTGAGTTCTAAAAATCAGATGGAAGAATACAAAATGGGGAATAACTGACTAGGTGGTAGCATTGCTGAAACGAATCTGGGGGTTATAGTGGATTATAAATTCAATATGAGCCAACAGTGGGATGCAGTTGTGAAAAGGATAATATTCTGGGGTATCGTAATAGGAGTGTTGTGTAACAGATGGGTGATATTTGTCCCACTCTACCTGGCACTGGTGAGGCCTCAACTGGAGTACTTTGCCCAGTGTTGGGGGCCACACTTTAGGAAAGATGTGAACAAATTAGAGTCCAGAGAAGACCAATAAAAATGATAAAATACTTAGAAAACCTGAAGGACTGTTAAACGGGGCATGTTTACTCTTGAGAAAACAAGACTAGGGGTGGCAGACCTGAGAACAGTCTTCATATATGTTAAGAGTTATTATAAAGAGTATGGGGATCAGTTGTTCTCCATGTCCACTGAAGGTAGGACAAGTAGTAACAGGCTTAATATCTTCAAGGGAGATTTAGGTTAGATATTAGAAAAAACTTTCTGATTATAAGGGTAGTTAAGCTCTGGAATAGTTTCCAAGTAATAGCCACACAGCCCAGCTGGAGTCAGATACGCTGCCCCACCCCCCAGAGTGCTGCCCATGTGGCAGCATAGCTCCGGAAGGAGGGTAAGGTGGGGGAGGGGCGGGGTAGCCTCCCCAGCTGGGAGATCAGGGGCTGGACAGAACGGTCCTGTGGGCCGTAGTTTGCCCATCCCTGGTCTACGGTATGCTTCGTCCTGCTTCAGCAGGAGGGACTGGATTGGGTGACTTCTCAAGGTCCTTTTCAGCCCTACATCTATGATTCTGTAGATAGGAGTGTATTTTCTTCACAGATGCAGATCAGGAACCTGACATCGCTGACACCAGCCCGCGAGGGGGGGCTCATGTGGCCCATAGGCATCAATGCTCCCTTTGTCCCCAAATCCCGCTTCGAGGTGATCAGCTGGGACTACTTCACAGAGCAACACCTCTTCTCCTGCCCCGATGGCTCCCCCAAATGTGAGCTGGCTGGAGCCAGCAAGGCCGATGTTAGTGACATCATTGAGGCAGCGCTCCAGCAGCTCAACAGCCGCTACCAGCCCCAGCTTCGTTTCTACAAGCAACAATTGCTGAATGGCTATCGGCGCTTTGACCCCACGCGGGGCATGGAGTACGTGCTGGACCTCTTGCTGGAGGCTGTAACCCAGAAGGGTCACAGCCATGTTCTGGCTAAGCGGGTGAGTCTAGTGCGGCCCCTCAGCAAGGTGGAGATCATCCCCATGCCCTATGTGACAGAGGCCACACGTGTGCAGCTGGTGCTGCCCCTGACCGTGCAGGAGCTGGATTTTGTCAGCAACTTTCTGGACACATTTGCCATGAACACTCTGGACACACATGACAATGCCTTGCTAACCCTGCTCTTCATCTACCAGCCTTATGATGCTCAGCGGGTCAGCCAGCTGGATGTCTTTGCTGGGGTCAAAGCTATGGTGGGGGAGCTGGAAAAACGCTATGCAGAGGTGAAAATCCCGTGGATCAGTGTCAAAACCGAGGTGCCATCCCAGGTGAAGCTCATGGACATTGTGTCAAAGAAGCACCCTGTGGACACCCTCTTCTTCTTGGCCAGCGTTTGGACAGAGGTTAACACAGAGTTCCTGAATCGCTGCCGCATGAACACCATCAGCAACTGGCAAGTCTTCTTCCCAATGCACTTCCAGGAGTTCAACCCAGTGCTGATGTACCATGGCGAGCAGGCCTCCTCCTCCAGCACTGACTTCATGAGGGATGGGCACTTTGACCGTCATGCCTTTGCTGAGGCTTGCTTCTACAACTCTGACTACATGGCAGCACGCACCAAGCTGGCAGTGGACATTCTGGACCGGGACGAAGTGCTGGAGAGCATGGAAGTATTTGATGTCTTCCTTCGCTACTCTAGCCTGCACCTGTTCAGGGCTGTGGAGCCAGGGCTGGTGCAGAAATATATGCTGAGGAGCTGCAACCCCCGGTTGAGCGAGGAACTGTATCACCGCTGTGTGCTCAGTAACCTGGAGGGGCTCTCCTCCCGCTCGCACCTGGCCATGGCCCTCTTTGAGCAGGAACAGGCCAATAGCACCTGATGGACCAGAAGCTACCAGTGGTTCCCCAGCACCTTAACACTTGCACCTTCCACCCTCCTTCCCAGTCCCAGTCCTGCCCAGGGAAAGACGGGTGTGGGAGGCAAAGGGGCAGGCAGGGTATTTGGAAATTTGATTTCATAGGAAAGTGATTAAAGTTTCTTCCCATGCAAATTAACTTGATTCCTCACAAATTATCACACATCTTCTCATCTGCAACTATGGTATAGTGACACTCGCACAGTGTGGGTTATGGGCGTGATGGGGAGGGAACTATAAGATTACAGCCAGTCTACAAATAGCCACATAAAACTCACCCAAAGCACTGTACTGCAGGAGTAAGAAAGAGACCTGAATCAGAACAAGAATTCCTTGACTGCATATTAATGTATGCACTGTCCCCATTCTCTCTGATGTGTTCACTGCTGCAGTCACACAAACACCTCTTGAACCCTGGCTTGTTAGTGCTCTATTGTGTTTTCCTCTTGGGATTCCTGTTCTTTCACACCAGTAAGATGCAGCTTCTCTAGCCCAATGCTGAACATTCACTTTAGAGCCCAGAGGAGGGAAAAAAATTGCTAGCTGCCCTCACCATAGGGTGACCCTGTACTAAATCTGAATGTCAACTAATTTAAATTCAGTGTAGTTGTATCCATCCCAGGATATTAGAGAGAAAAGGTGAGTGAGGTAATATCTTCTATTGGACCAACTTCTGGTGGTGAGGAAGACAAACTTTTGAGCCACACTGAGCTCTTCTTCAGGTGAAGAGAAACTCCGTGTGCCTCAAAAGTTTAAGATAAGGAAAACGTTGTAGCACCTTAAAGATTAACCAGTTTATTTCAGCATAAGCTTTCATGGGCTATAGCCCACTTCATCGGATGCATAGAATGGAACAGAAGTAAGATGCATTTATATACACAGAAAGCAAACAAAAAAAACCAACTGTTCATTAGCATACCAATTCTAAGAGGCTGTTTAATTTGGATGGGCCATTATCAGCAGGAAAAAAAAGTACCTTTTGAAATGGTTATCTGTATCTGACAGGAGAGATAACTATTGAAGGTAAATTAACTAGGGAAATGCAATCAATTAGTGTAATGAGCAAACTATTCGCAAGTTCTATTTAGTCCTTGGTTTATTGTGTCCAGTTTGAAAATTAATTCCAGTTCCTCAGTTTCTCGCTGGAGTCCGTTTTGGAAGTTTTTCTGTTTTAGAGCTGACACCATCAAGTCTTTAATGGAATGGCCAAGAAGACTGAAGTGTTCTCCTACTGGCTTTTAAATGTTATGATTCCGAACTTGCAAATGGTTCGCTCATTACACTAATTGATTGCATTTCCCTAGTTAATTTACCTTCAGTAGATGTTCTCTCCTGTCAGACACAGATATCCATTTCAAAAGATACTTTTTTTTCCTGCTGGTAATGGCCCATGCAAATTAAACAGCCTCTTAGAATTGGTATGCTAATGAACAGCCTTTTTTTTTTTTTTTGCTTTCTGTGTATATAAACGTATCTTACTTCTGTTGCATTCTATGCATCCGACACAGTGGGCTATAGCCCACAAAAGCTTATGCTGAAATAAACTGGTTAGTCTCTAAGGTGCTACAAAGTCTTCCTCATCTTATTTACGGATACCGACTAACACGGCTGCTAATCTTAAACCTGTCAAAAGTTTTTGTTTCTCACTAACAGAAATTGGTCTAGTAAAAGATATTACCTCACCCATCTAAGTCAAATATCTTACAGGAGTCATGGACCCAGTGATGGTGAGCAATCCCATTCAGATGTGTTTGTCAGCAGCCAGACATGAAAACCTATTTTCACAATTTAGTCTTAAATCAATTTTCTTTTCTATACAATTTCAAACAGACATTGTCTGGCCATACATTTATGTCAGATGTTAACAGACAAGACAGAATTGGTAAATAGACCCAAGTTACCACATTCTGCGGGATTAGGAAGTACTTCCATCTTACATAATAGTCGTCCCCTTCTCTGATCCCTTGATCTGGTCCTTCAGTCCCTTTATTCAGTTTCTGCTCCGATGTATCTCCAATTTGGGCCCATGTTCACTTTGTTTTTTATTCATTTCTACTTAATCTTTACCCAGGTGGCTTGTAGCATATCAGTCCTGTGGATGCTCAAACTTCAATTACCCAATGGCTGATAACATTTGTGGATGGAAAAAAAGATTGGCGGAATAATAGATGAGGACAGGACAATCAGAGTGATCTGGACCACTTGGTACATTGGGTCCCTTCAAATAAAATGCAGGCCATACCTACAGAGTGGAGGACTGTTTCCTGGAAAGCAGGGACCGAACAGGATTTAGGGGCCATAGTGGACAAGCAACAGAAAAGGAGCTCCCAGTGTGATCCCACAGCAAAAAATGCTAATGGAATCCTTGAATGAATAAACAGGGAGTGATGAGTTGGAGCAAGGAGGGGAGTTTACCTTCATGTACACTGTCAATGAGATCAATACTAGAACACTCCATAAAGTTCTGGTACCCATGTTTTTAGAAGGATATTGAAAAATTGAAGCAGCTGGAGAAAAGAACCACAAAAATAATACGAGGCCTGGAGAACATGCCATATCCTGAGAGACTTAATGAGCCTAATCTGTTTAGTTTATCTAAAAAACAAGTGAGAGGTGACTTTATTACAGTGTTCAAGTACCTCCACTGGGAGGAAAGACTGGGTACTCTAGTAGAGACAGGCAGAACAAGAAACAGTGTCTGAAAACAAGCAAGACAAATTCAAATTAGAAATAAGGCATTTTTTTAGCAGTGAGGGTGATTAGCTATTGGAACTTGATCACATTTATAATGTGCAAACAGAATGAAGTCCAGAACAGTATTTTTTACACACACACGCTTTAATAGGACCACTTTCACAACACTGAAAAAATGAGCCAAACCACCAGGAAAAAATAATTTAATCATAAAAATGTAAATGATAATTGGGAAATTATTTAAGAATACCTTAGATGCCCAAAAAGCCACAATCCAGGAAAATGGCTGTACTGGTTAAAACACTGACCTAGTTCAGAGGGGAAGTGAAAAACTATAAAATAGATAAATGGAAAAAAGGGAAAGTTGATAGTAATTAATATAAATCAGAAGTTAGGAATTGTAGTGAATTGACAAGGGAACCAAAGGACACAAGGAGAAATCTGTGGCCAGCAATGTTAAGGACAATAAGATACCTATTAGGAACAAAAATAATCCTATGATATTGGTCCATTGCTTGATGGAAATGGTAGAATTATCAATAATGCAGTAAAGGCTGAAGTGTTAAATACATATTTCTGTTCTGTATTTGGGGAAGAAAATGATGATACAGGCTCATCAGAAGGTGATAACACATTTTCCATTCCTTCAGTATCTCTGGAGGATGTTAAAAAGCAGCTACTAAAGAGAGACATTTTTATATCAGTAGCTCCAGACAACTTACATCTAAGAGTTTTAAAAGAGCTGGCTCAGGAGTTCACAGGACTGTTAATGTTGATTTTCAATAAATCTTGGAGTACTGGACAAGTTCTAGAAGACTGGAAGAAAGCTAATGTGCCAATTTTTAAAAAGGGTAAAGAGGATGATGTGGATAATTACAGGGCTGAAAAACGAATAACACAATCCAATGGCTGGAAGTTGAAGCTAGACAAATTCAGATTGGAAACATGTTAATTTTTAACCATGAGAGTAATTAACCAGTTGTGATGGCACTGTTCCTGGTGGGACCCAACTGAGAGTGTCAAATCAGGACAAATTGTTCCAAAGGGGCAGTTACAGCCCAAAGCTGGGGTTTCTCTACCCTAAAGGCAAACCAAACCAAACAGAAAAGACTTTGGTTTTGCCCCACTGGCTAGCCACAAGTCACACAAGCAATTCCCTTAGACACTCCAGCTTCCCAGTATCACCACCAGCAGCCACCTGTCCTGGGGACAAATGGTTATGAAATCCAATACCCCAAATAAAGAACATGGTTCTCCCCAATTCCAAAGAATCAGGCCCCAGACCCAGGTCAATCTACAAATCAGATGTTACCCACAAATCACGCTGTTGCCAATCCTTTATAATCTAAAATCTAAAGGTTTATTATACAAGGAAAAAGAGATAGGTGAGGGTTAGAAATGGTTAAAAGAAATCAATTACATGCAGTAATGGCAAATCTCTTGCATCAGTTGTAGAGTAAACTGCAGGTTCAAGTCAAAGTCTCTGGAACACATCCCCTCCAGAGATGGGTCATACAGTCCTTTGTTGAAAACTTCTGTATGTAGCCAGAATTCCTCCAGAGTAAGAATGACAGACTGAAGACAAGATGGGGAAGCTGCAGCAGGTTTATTTATAGTTTCTCCCAGGTGCAAGAACCCCTTTGTTCTTTCTGTGGAAAGTACAACCCCATCAGTTCTGGAGTCATGTGAGCATATCACATGACCATGCATGATTCAGCATTCACAGGCAGGCAGCCATTGTCCACCATCTCTCTTGCATGTCTTTGCCAGACTTTTCATGTGGATTGGAGCATTCCAAGCTCCCAGTGAGTCCATTGTACAGCTGATAGTCCCTAATGGACCATCAAGCAGGAGTGACGAAGAGTCCTGTGGCACCTTAAAGACTAACTAAAACAGTGGTCTTCAAACTGGGGTGTGCGAGACCACCCCAAGGGGTGCACGAGACCCTGGCGCCGCTGCCGATCCTTCCCGGGAGACCGCCGAAGTTGCAGTCTATTTTTGGCCCACCGAAATGCTACTGAAAGGGGAAGCTTTGTATTCTGCGGCATTTCAGTGGACATACCCCGGGGGGCTGCGAGCAGATGGGGGAGCGCGAAAGCGGGCTGCGGCACCGAAAGTTTGAAGAGTGCTGAACTAAAGTATTAGAGCACAAGCTTTTGTGGGCTAATTTCCATTGCTTGCATCTGACGAAGTGGGTATTAGCCCACGAAAGCTTATGCTCTAACACTTCAGTTAGTCTTTAAGGTGCCACAGGACTCTGTCACTTCTGCAATTCCAGACTAACACGGCTACCGCTCTGATTCTTGACACCATCAAGCAGGGTTACACCAAGGGTTCTGAAATGTCCCCAACAGCATAGCACAATATTTGGAAAGACAGACAGTACAGAGCCAATATCCATAACTTCAACTACAAAATTGACACATACAGATAGCATAATCATAATCAGCAGATCATAAGCTGGTCGTAGATGCCTTATATGACCCCCTTTACCTAATATTTGGTGCCCCCACAGGACCTTGGTTGCACCGATCTATATGACCCCAGATAACTTTAGTAACGTGACACCAGTGGAACAATTTACCAAGGGTCATAGTGGAGTCACCATCACTGACCATTTTTAGACTGAATGTGTTTCTAGAAGATATGCTCTAGAAATTATGTTTGAGAAGTTCTATGGCTTGTGTTATACAGTGGGTCAGACAAGATGATCACAATGGTCCCTTCAGGCTTTAGATTCTTTCCCCCATTAATTACCATCTTCCACTGGGGATCAGAAGAGGCAGCCCATGAGAGTATAACAAGACATACACAAATGCCTGGGATGCCAGCTCATCCGGCAGTGTATCCCAAGCTGCAGAGGAGCTGGCTGTATACCACTTTCAATCACATAGTTCACTTAATAAGGTTGAGCTGCAGGCTGCCTTCTTGGCTGGACAGGGGATAGGTGAGCCCCTCAGTCTGAGACAAATATTCTCAAGCCTTCGCAGTACACCCACTTATGCTGTGTTTTCCTATAGATACTACACCTCAGAGCTTTGAGGTAAATCTACACAGCCAGTGGCAGCGAGCCTCCCAGCCCAGGTCAACAGAGTGTAGACAGCATTTTGAAGTTGTGGCTTGGTCTGGAATTCAGACTCTGAAGCCCACGCTCTTCTCTAGACTTCAGAGCCTAAGCCACAATGTCTTCATGGCTATTAATTGTGAACCCAAGTTTCTTGTCCCAGGATGGGAGGCTACTGGGATTGGCTGCTCCCTCCAATTTGGGGCATCTACACTGATGCCCTTTCCAGGACCCATGTTTAGACCAATCCCTTCTGGAAACATTCTCATAGAATTGCTTTACCCCGACCAGGTCATACAAACCTTCCAGCACACTGCTACCTCATTTGTAGAGATATTCTCCCATCCAGGTGGTGGCTTCCATATACATCACATCCTAGTTCTTTTGCACAGCCTGAAACCTTTTCCTATAAGCCACAAGTGTCACTTCAACTTAAGCCGTAGAGTCTTTTAAACTTTTCATACTCCCCTGTATCAATTCTGTCATAGAATATCAGGGTTGGAAGGGACCCCAGAAGGTATCTAGTCCAACCCCCTGCTCAAAGCAAGACCAATCCCTAACTAAATCATCCCCACCAGGGCTTTGTCAAGCCTGACCTTAAAAACCTCTAAGGAAGGCGATTCCACCATCTCCCTAAGTAACCCATTCCACTGCTTCACCACCCTTCTAGTGAATTTTTTTTTCCTAATATCCAATCTAAACCTCCCTGACTGCATCTGGCTATACACCTGTTATCATTTTGGGACCCTGTCAGGAAGTGAGACAATGGAGCTGGTCTGCAGGATCAATTTTATTTAAATCATAGGCCCTTTAAAGTCATCTATATCCCTCCCTATATCTCTTAAAATTGGAGCAACAATTTGATATCTAGGCTCCCTGCAGGAATGGCTTCCTGTGGTCTCGCCCTACTTATCCTTTTGCTCTTCGGTTTCTCTCCATGTGCAGTTCTTACTGCTGGTGCTTTTCATGATTTTTCCGCTCTTCCACCTGATGCTTTCGCTGCTCTTCCTTATGTTTTTGCTAGTTCCTGTGGTCAGCTCACTCCCTTTCACAGTCCTCTAATCTCTGTTGTTCCTGACCATGGAATCCTTGTGTTGACTTTTACTTGAAACTGACATGGAAACAAGAGAAAAGAGACAACAAAGAGTCCACAGCAGCTGTGTGTAGTGCTGGCTTGGGTAAGACAGACTATATCTTTATCTTTGCTTATCTGTGTTAACCCAAGTGTTTCCCATTGCTGCATTCCAGTGACTAATAAACCCTGCTGTTTGGAGAAGGCTGTCTGGTGTCACTTCACATTCTTGCTGAGGTACATTGATCCCTGAAGAATGTAAAAGTCTGAATATTAGTCTACCTCAATGTGGTAGGACAAGAGTAAAAACCCCTGAGAATGCCCTGCCACTGCAGACTAAACCCCACCTGTGAATAGCAGGGCCAGGGGCCGATACAGGGAACAGCCTACAAGAAGCCCAGCTGGAAGCCCTAATGAGAGCTAGCTCACAGCCCCAGGCTGGACAAATTGACCACAGCTGAGGCAGGGAGCAGAAAGGGCTAAAAAAGCCCTGACGCACAGTCAGTAGAAAGAGCAGGCAGGGAACAGGAGGTTGTAACAGTGTCTACTCACTGCTAGCAAGGTGCCTCGGGGGCCTGGAGACCCAGGAACCGTGACAGTGGGGTAACTGTGGGGGGATTGGTGGTGAGCACTGTTTGTTGTTCTGGAGCCAGGGAATCAACACTGTAAATAAAGGACACTGAAAGTTGGTGTGAAAGCCTTCATTTTCACCAGCCAGAACACAGGACGCAGGGGTAAGATATAGAGACCTGTGTGTGACACTCAGTTGGAGTTGCTGGGCAGAGCTCATAGGGTGAAACAGGACTGATGGAGGCCTGAGGCTCAGGGCTGCTCTACACTCAGGGCCGTCCCTACCCATACACAAAGTACATAGCTGTGTAAATTTAGTGCCCCAAATTTCCTGGTGCCCCCTGCAGCTCTGTGCTGCTCCAGTCCCTGCCCCGCCTCTTCCCTATGGCCCCTGCACCTGCTCTGCTCCTGCCCCCAGTCTCCTGAGGACTGCTGCAGCCCCGGGCCTGCACTCACCAGCAGCGGGAAGTGCAGTGACCTGGCTCCTGCCGCACCACCACTAAGTGCTGGGGGGTGATTTCCGCCCATCTCCCCAAGCCAGCCTCCCCCACTCAGGCCTGGGACCTCACACACATCCCCTGCAGCAAGGGGGAGCTGGGTAGGGCCCCAGGATAGCTAGGGATGGCCCTAGCTACACTACAAAATTAAGTTGACTTAAGTCGACATATACCCACCACAACATTTAAAGGGATGTTTCCATCCACACTTGCTCCTTCTGTCGGTGGTACTTGTCCTCACCAGGAGCACGTTCACCAACTGAAGTGGGACATTGTGGGACGCTGACAACTTGAGTCCAGCAGTTCTGCATGAGGCTCACAGCTATCCCAGCACCAACAGCCCTAGCTGTCAGCCAGATGCAGGCTCACAAGCAGCCCCACCTATACCCCCTCCCAGGATAGGTGGGCATGGGCATGGGGCTCATTGCTGGTCCCCCGGTACTGACAGCCCAAGCTGTAGGCTGGGCATGGGCTCAAAGCTGCCCCCCCGCATCAATGCCTGGGCAGAAGGGAGGGCTCAAACTGTTGGTGCCAAGGCAGAAGGGAGGACTCCAGCTGTCAGCCTCACTGGGGGCTGGCAGCCAACAGGCTATGTAAGTAACACAGCATCTACACAGATACTGTGTCACCCTAACAACAATATAAGTGCTACCTCTCTCATGGAGGTGGAGTTATTATGTAGGTGTAGCAGGGGAGAGGGTAGCAGGGCAGAAGCTACATTCTAGTGCAGCCACTGAATAACTAGGTCTAGTGCAGACAATTAGGTCTATGTAAGCTGCCATGTGTTGACCTAACTGTAGTGTACACTAGCCCTCAGCCTTGAAGGCATTGAGGCCTCATGGCCTGCCTTTAAGGGAGAGTGGGGGCTGGCACACTGAGGGGGTTCCTGTGGCCTGGCACAAATCCTGTATATCTGTAACGTGGGTGGGGAGGAGTGGTGCCTGCTTGGTGGTTGGGGAGGGAGGGATGGTGCAGCTGTGTTGCCAGTGCCTGGTCCCTGGCACAGCGTGTGTGTTGGCATTGGGACAATGTTGGGGA
>ML677508.1:227427-256386 GCA_007922305.1 Dermatemys mawii
GTACTGCCCCCTCCCCTATCCGTCACTGGGGGAGACCGACCCCTACCCCAGCACTGTGTTTTACTTCTGTCAGATGAGACCAACTGTACCTACTAGCTCCTCCTGGGACAAATGAACTGCCCCCTTGCCCAAGAGAGACCAGTCTCAATCCTTGTTCCCTTGGCGTTAGGAGAGACCCAACACCACTTCCTAGCAGAGAGGCCCCCATTTCTGTGATATATCATTTCCTACATGGTGCTGTTCCCTGCCCCTGAGACATACACTGGGCCTACTTTTACCTTCAGATAGATGAATTCTCCTGCCCCTGCTCCATCTGGCAGTGCTATTGCTCCCACCTGCCCTGGAAGAGAGACATGCCTGCTACTACGCACACCTGCCCTGGGGGAGAGAGACTCTTTCCCCACCCCCTGCACTGCCCTCAGTCCAGCACTGTACCTCTATTGTGGGATATCCCTAGTTCTGCCCTCAGCCTGGAACTCACTCCTGTCTTCGGAAAGACATTGAGCACTGTTTCCTGTTCTTTCTGCATTGGCACCCCTCCTTGTCTGGCACTGCCCTTGAGTCTGCAGGTGGTCACTATATGCCTTCCCCTTACAAGCCCTGCTCCCTGCCTTCCAGGCCTGGCACTTTCACTTGCCTCAGTCTTGGCACTGTTCACCTGGCCTTGCATGGCTCTGCCTCTTGCTTCGGTTCATGCCACTGTCCACTATATGGTACTGCCCAGCTCCTCCTAATTATTCCTGGGCTTCCTGCTGGGCACTGTTAACAGGTCCATCTGCCCACACTGTCCCATATCCCCTGTCCGCTTTCCCCTGCTTGGCTCTGTCCAGCAGCTGCTTTGGCACATTGTGCCTCTGACCTGATTCCAGAATGGCACTGCACACTGCATGGTACATACCTTGGTCTCTTGCATTGTCAGCCTTGGTGCTGTTCATTTGCCATTTGCCCATCTCCATTTCTGCCTGTTTACTTATGCCTTGTTTTGGCACTGCTGGATTTGGACCCATGCCCTGCTCTTCAGCCCTGGCAGAGTTGGTTCTGCACCTTTGCCATGACAAAGCAGGCTGAACATCACTGCTCTGCTCATCTGACTAGTACTGCGAGAACATCCTCTTCTCACGGTCCATCTTCTCTTGGAACATCTGGATCAGCAGTGAGCGACTTGCTGGCCTCGACACAGCTGGGTATTATACCACCCTCCCTGTATATCCCTGTGAGCACAGCTGTGTTTTCCTCTCTCCACTTGCTGTGATACAGCCTTCCCTTATGTACCTCCGCTCTTCCACAGGGATAGCTTGATCATCACACTCTTCCCAAGGAGCAGCTGTATTGACATCCTCTTTTCCACAGGCACAACTGAATCTGCATCCCCTTCCCCAGGAATGGCAGGATTTGCTCTGGACTTGCCCTGGCAGAGAAGACTCTGCATCCACTCGGGTTGCCCATGTGCCCTAGAAACAGCTGGATCAACAGCTCCATTCCAGGCTACCTACCCCAGGATATTTGGATGTTACCCAACCCTCCTTATACATCTATATTTACATCTCCTCACCTGCCTTAGCACACTAGTTCTGTATCTTCCATGTCCTGGTACAGCTGAGTTAAGTGTCTCTGCTAAAATATTGTACTTTGCTGTCTGTCTTTTGTAGCCTTTCTTTATGCACCAGCAAACTGACACTGTTACAGCTCCTGAACTAGCTCACATTCCCAATAATAGCCAGAGTCTAGATCTGTCCAACAGGAGAACAGCCTGGAACAGCAATATCAGTAAACACTCTCCACTCTTTCTTCCACATCTGGGGCTAATGGCCTCTCTTTTTCTTCTCACCGCTTGCAAAAGGATGTCTTGGGTTAGCACTGACCCAGCAAGTTTACACTGATTTGTGGTGTTCATCTCTTCCCTCCTACTCACTGACTACCTTCTCCTTTCAGAACTGGATTCGAATGTGTCCTGGGTTTGCTGCATTACAGCAGTTCCTGCTTCAGTTAGATCAGAACCTTCCCTGCTAATTCATCATGACATAACCAACCAGCCACTTCCCACTGCACAGTTGGATAAGCTTCTTGTTTCCCATTGTTCCAAGCACATGTGACTCAAGGCCTTCATCATCCACCTAGTCTGGTACAGGTAGGTTTAACCCTTTGGAAAGTGGATTGTTCCTGGTGTGAAGGAAGATGTATATGGTTTGCATGGGAGATAGGGAGAATGTCTGGGATTGGGGATCTTGGGCATGTTAGGACTGTTGCCTGGAGTCAGTGCTAGACTGGATAGCTTAGCAGGTGCTCTGATTAGGTAAGATCCGAATATATTGGGGTAGATAGATTGGAATGGAGTTGTTGATTGCCGTCATGACAGGTAGAGAGGAGACTGACATGGGCAAAGGAGGGAGTTTGGCTTGGAGAGGGAAAGGCAGCTGCTGAGAGAGCACACAAGCGCTCCTGTTGTGGGGGAGAAGGGAAGAGGAGGAGCTTAAGGTGATCTTTCACAGGTCCTCCTCCTTCCCTCACTGAGGGTGATTGCTTGCCAGGTTGTCACTGACTTGCATAGGTATCATGCTTATCTTTGCACCATACCTAAATCAACATTTTTTTTGAGTTCTCATTTCCTTCATGTAGCATCAAATTCTCCTCTGCCTGTTATTCCTCCCTCCCTGGCCTCCATGGATACTCATTGGTTAACCTTACATTTACACTAACAAACTGGAATCTCCAGTTCAAGTCTTTCGTCTTTAGTATCAATTCCTCTGCCTCTTGTCACTTCCACTGGAGCATTTCCAGATGAGCCATATTGTCTCCTGTTGCTTGGACACTTCTTTATAGTTTCTTTAACCAGTATTCTCTTTTCCATGGTTGGATCAGTGCCTTTTTTCCTGCTTAGATCTGAAAATTCACTTCAGTGGTCATTGGTAATAAGACCACATTGGTAGTGGAAGAACAGAGTGTTACCCTAGTGAAGGTAGCAATTTTATAGCTTATGATTATACCATTATGATCAGCCAGTTTGGCTGCCTGTGCAACACTGGCCAGATAATTTCTCCTAGTGATTCCTGCATCAAGTTCATCACTTCTGGCTGAACTAGAGCATGTTGTTGAGTGAAAGACACCCAGTCTTGCTTTATAGATTCCAAGTGATGGAGAATTCACAGTGGCCCAGGTAAGTTGTTCTGATGGTTAATAATCCTCACTGGTAAAAAATTGTGCCTAATTTCTAGTCTGAATGTGTCTCACTTCCACTTCCAGCTACTGGATCTTGATGACTGAAAACTTAATACCTCATCTTTTCCAGTCCAGTTGGTGCAGCTGAGCCACTTCATGGAGTTTTAAAGCCAGAAGGGACCATTATGATCATCCAGTCTGACCTACTGCATAAGACAGGTCAGAGAATTACACCTAGTGAATTCCTGTGTCCAGCCCAAGAGCATGCCTTTTAGAAACGCATACAGTCTTGACTTATAGACTCCTCATGAAGGACTCTTGCTCAATATGTGGCAAAGATTGGGGCATGGATGAAAGCTGGCTGGCAGAGGCTCGACTCGGATAAGAACAAGGTAATGCTGGAAGGTTGGGGGAAGCAACTGTAAAGAATGATAGTGATTATCAGTCTGCTTGGGCGAGGCAGTGCACCTGCCGTTTATCACTCTTGTTTGCCATTTTTAGGGGCTGTGTTAGGTCTTAGGCAGCTGCTGGATGCCCCAGAAGCAGCTGTGGCCAAATTGCTTTTTCTCATCTGCGCTTGGCAAGGAGGGTGCAACATTTGCTTTCCAGTTCTGAGACTTCCTTACAGTTGTCCCTGTCATCATCCCCTCAGTACTAGACTCTTGCAGTGTGCTCTACATTGGTTTACACCTTAAATACTGGCAGCTGAAGTTACTGCAGAATGAGTTTATCTGCCAACTTGTTTCATACAGAGAGCATGTTGTGTTGGTGTTCGAGACTCTTAAGAATTTGGGATGGAATTTAAGGTGTTGGTTTTGACCAACAAAGCTCTAAAAGATTTGGACCTGCCTCTGTCCCAGCATGAAGTTGCTACAGTGGTGTTCAGTGGAAGACCTGAAGGTAACAACCTGGTGCTTTAAACAGAGGGGAGCTGGAGGGAGGGTGTTTTTCTTAAGGGGCCCTTTAACTCTGGACCTGGCTAATTTCCCAAGCCCTGTCCAGCAGAGTTTGGACCATTATAACTAAGACCCTATGTGAATCATGGAATAATCTTCAAATAATTGCAGCTGAGTTGCAGACAAGACGTGGAAAATTATGGAAAAGTACTAATGGACATTTATTATTTGGTAATTTGGAAAAGCCAGAATAGACCTATTTATTTAAGAAAAATTTGCTGGAATGATATAAACACTCAAGTATTAAGTTATGCCTGCTAATTTTTTTGATAACCAGACATTTTTCTGCAACTATATTACATTAATTAAAAAAAAATTTGACCGATACAACAAAATTTAGAAGACTAAAAGTCTTAACATAACTGCTGTAGAAATCCACTCCAGTCACTTTAGCCTTTAAATTTTATAGGCATTGTATGTTAGTGTTGTGCTAATTGCATACTCAAAATATATGCAAAATTGTGGACTGTGCAAAGTAAGCCTATTAAAATCCAAATCGTGGTAGAAGCCTAATGTTGTGGGATCTACAACTTCTACGCTATTGCAAATGAAGTAGCGGCTTAGTTAGAACATTTGGGACATTCTGTAAGTCTCAACTCTTTTCCTAGGGTTTTCTGGAAGAGTTCATATTTTGAGATGGGGAGGATTCAAAATCTTTTATGGATCACTCTTTTTGTATGTATTTAGTTGTATACGGGTGCTGTAATCCTGCATAGCTAATTACTTTTAGACAAACATAAATAAAATAGACATACATATCTTTGTAGCTCATATTAACAAGTATTTGTATTACACTCTCCAGAATGTATTCTATAAGGTGCCATAGGACTCTTTGTCACTCTCCAGAATGTATTCATGCCATATGCTATATATAGTGACTACTAGATGTTCTCATCTCACGATGTGTATTGCTCAAAAATGTCCTCATATGGGTTCATTAACTGTTTCCAGCAGGAGACTGGGTATGCTGTGGGCAAGTATGTCTGGTATTTAGCAAATTAACATGGGGACCATAAGGCAAGACTAGTACGTATGTAGTGGATAAGTGTCCCTTGAGTTTCAAGGAAGCTTGTTGGATAAGAAGTGTGAGACAGTTGTAAGTATAAATTACACTGTGCAATGACAGAAATCATAAAATATCAGGGTTGGACCTCAGGAGATCATTTAGTCCCACCCCCTGCTCAGTGCAGGACCAGTCCTCAACTAAATCATCCTAGCCAGGGCTTTGTCAAGCCTGACCTTAAGAATTAATGGAGGGATTCAAGAAATTGGATGATGTGGTCAGAGTGGTGGCAGAAGGTCATTTCCTGACTTACCTACTATGACCTTTCTGACCTTGACAACTGTCAACCTTGTCCTTTACAAATCTATTTAGTATATTTCTGTGAAGATCATCTTCCTGGCCTGTTGCTTTGATTATGTCACCCTTCTTTTTAGTCCCTCCGCTAGCTCCTCCTCCAGTGTATCAGACATAAACTTCCTGTCCTTACCTTCAAGCCTTTCATAACTTAGCCCTGCCCTGTCTATCCATCCTGTTATCACAACATTGATCACCATCTTTGCCATGGATAGGTATTAAGGGCCATAGATAGATGTCCTCTTATTAATTTGTGTATAAATCTCACATTTTTTTAAAAAAGTGAAGCATAGAGTTGAGGTTGCAGAGATGTCTGTTTATAAAAGGGGTTATTTTCACATGTTTTTAACTTTGTCATCTTTTACTCTTTGCTTTGAAATTTGGCACATTCTGTGGGAGTGAAATTTTTGGATGCTTTTGGTAAGCGGTTCAACTGTTTTCCAGAACCAAGAACGTGGAGAAGAAATACAATTTTGCAATTATAAAAATGCATTGTGACCCTTTTTTTGTTGTTGTTGTTTGCACAGCTCTAGTGCCTCAGTGGAAAATGGTATAAACGTGCATTTAGCTCGTATTTGAATATGGTCCTTAGATTACAATGCGCCTTTTGGTGGTCTGATGAAAATTGGACTTGATTTGGTGAAATTACAAAGTTTTAAAAAACATATTTTGTACATATTGGGTGCTCTCAATAAAACAACTGGTTACTGTTCTGGCATCACATGTGCTGTATGGAAATTGAGTAAAGTTCTTTATTTGCAAGGTGATGTCACAGTGGAAAAGTAGAGTTGAATTTGTAAATGTTAGGCAGTTGAGTGGGAAATGACTTAAGTGATCCATAGATAATTAAAACAAATAAAAGCCTTGTGCCTTATTCTGCTGCTTTTTATTGTAGAAAATGAAGAGCTGGAAGTGTGTTAGGGTTTTTTTGTGTGTGTTTTTCCCCTTTGAAGTACATAGGGACAGGCCCAAACCAGACCCTAGGGGACAGCTTCCTGCACTGATAGTGGCCAAAATCAGCTGCTGCAGAGGGGAGGCCCAAGAAACCTTGCAATAAATGATTATTCATAGCTTCTTAGAGCTTAACACCAGAAGGGATTATTGGATCATCTAGTCTGACCTCCTTGATAGCACAGGTCCTGTATTGACCCAATAACTTGTATGTGACTAAAGCAGGGGTGGGCAAATTTTTTGGCCCGAGGGCCACATTGGGATTCAAAATTGTGCAGAGGGCTGGCTACGGAAGGTGGTGCCTTGCCAAACAGCCTGGCCACGCCCCCCCATTTGACTCCCACTCACTTCCTGCCCCTGACTTCCCCCCCCAGAGCCCCCAACAAATCCAACACCCCCCCGCTCCTTGTCCCCTGATTGCCCCCTCCGGAGATCCCCCCACCCTAACTGCCCCCCAAAACCCCACCCCATACCTAAGCCCCCCTGTCCTTGTCCCATGATCACCCCTTCTGGCGACCCCCCACTCTAACTGCCCCCCCAATCCCTCATCTAAGTGCCCATACTCTTTGTTCCCTTACTGCCTCCTCCCGAAACCCACCCACACTAACCACCACCCAGGGACCCCACCCCCTATCTAAGCCCCCTGCACTTTGTTCCCTGACCACCTCCTCCCGAGACCCCCCACTCACCCTAACCACCACCCAAGCTGCCCCCGCCCCCGTTCTTACCTTGGTCAGCTGGCCTGGCCCCGGCAACTGGGCCCGGCACCCCAGAACTGCAGGGCCCCCGTGGCTCCGCCAGGCACCTCTAGCAGGAACTCGAGGCCCTGCGGCTCCGCGCGGGAACTCAGGGCCCACGGCTCGGGGTGGGGAGAGCTGGGACCGCAGATCGGCCCGGCGCGCCTGGCTGGGAGCATGGGGCCCTGCAGCTCTCCCCGGCTGGGCCCGGTGCGCTGGGCGGGGAGCGCGGGTTCCGCGGCTCCCTGCGGCTCGGCCGGTGTGCTGGGCTGGGGGCGCGTGGCGCTGCGGCTCCCACAGGCTGGGCCCGGTGCGCTGGGCGGGGAGCACGGGGGCCCATGGCTCCCCGTGGCTTGGCCGGTGCCGGGCTGGGAGCACGTGGTGCTGCTACCCCCGGCTGGGCCCAGCGGGCAGAGCGCGCGGGCCCCCAGCGGCTCAGTCCGGCACCCCAGGCGGGGAACGCGGGCCCCGCGGCTCAGCCTGGCACTCCTGGTGGGAGCGCAGGGCCCCTTATCGTGCTTTCCTGGCCCCTGGGTGAGGAGGAGGGGGTCAATGGCACCGCTCCCCCCACCGAGTGCTCGCGGGCCGGATAAAAATGGCTGGCGGGCCACATGTGGCCCTGCGCCGTAGTTTACCCACCCCTGGTCTAAAGCATAACTTGGTGTTTGGCTAAACGATATCGTCCAGAAAAGCATTCAGTCTGGATTTGAAGACTGTCTTTGTGTTTTTTGTTAAGAACATAAGAACATGTGTGTTATTTGTTGGTACAGTGACTTAATTTATGTAAATTTCATGTATACTTTACAAGGGTCTGAAGTGGTGTAGGGTGGAAGATTTTGGTTTTGTGGAATATTGGTTCACCTTCTGTTGGAAGAGGGGCTGTGTAGTTTGGGATGGCCTTCACCTATGCAAAAGGGGGACCAATCTTCTTGGTGGCTGGAGTATTCAGGAGGCGTTAAACTAGTAATAAAGGAGGAGGATAAAAAGAGGAAAGATGAGAACTCAACACAGAATTGAGATGTTGAAAATAAAATTAATAAAGACACGGAGAGAAGAAGTTCCTGAGTTGCCTCTACACCAAGGCTGCGAGCCTGGGTAACAAAGAAAGACTTGGAATTGCCCATTTATGAGAATAAAATTTGACTTAGTTCAGAGGTTCTCAAACTTCATTGCATTGCGAGCCCCTTATGACAACAAAAATTACTACCCAACTCCGGGAGGGAGGACTGAAGCCTGAGCCCTGGGCAGGATGGCCAAAACTGATGCCCAAAGGCTTCTGCCCGAGCAGGGACCTGTAGCCTGAGCCCCACCACCAGAGTTAGGGCTAAAGCTGAAGCCAGTGCCTGAGCCCCACTGCTCAGGCTCAGTCTTTGGCTCTAGGCGGGGTGTCTGTAACTTGAACCCCACCACCCAGGGCTGAAATCTTTGGGCTTTGTCCCCGAGTGGAGGGGCTTGGGCCCTAGCAAGTCTGATGTCAGCCCTGGTGACCCCATTAAAATAGCATCTCAACCCACTTTGGGGTCTTGACCCACAGTTTGAGAACTGCTGATCTAGTTGGTACTACTGAAATCTTGTGGGATGTTTCAAATCAGTGGTTATAACCTATTTAGGAAGTATTGGGTGGATGAAAGGGGAGGGAATGTCTCTTGTGTCAAAAATGGCATTACCTATTTCCAAGTCACTGATAACTACATTTTCAGATATTTGATTTCAGTTATAATTCAGAATACACAAAGTGTACAGTGTTCATTTTATATATATTTTTAATTACAAGTGTTTGCACTTAAAAAGATACAAGTAATAGTATTTTTCTATTCACCTAATCCAAGTAGTGTTGGGAATCTCTTTATCATGAAAGTGAACTTACAGAATTCTGTATTTGTTCTATTTTTGAATGCAGTTTTTTTGTACAATGTAAAATTTTAAAGCTTGCAAGTTCACTCAGTCCTATTTCTTGTTCAGCCAATCACTCAGACAAAGAAGTTTGTTCACATTTTCAGGAGATAATGCTGCCTGCTTCTTGTTCACAAGGTCACCTGAAAATGAGAATCAGCATTCTCATGGCCCTGTTGTAGCCGGCGTCGCAAGATATTTACGTGCCAGATGCACTAAAGATCCATATGTCCCTTCATGCTTCAATCACTATTCCAGGGGACATGCGTCCAGGCTGATGACGGGTTCTGTGGGAAAACTATCCAAAGCAGTGCTGACTGATGCACTTTCATTTTCATCCTCTCAGTCAGATGCCACCAGCAAAAGGTTGATTTTCTTTTTTGGTGGTTCAGGTTCTGTAGTTTCCACATTAGAGTGTTGCTCTTTTAAGACTTCTGAAAGCATGCTCCTTACCTCGTCCCTCTCAGATTTTGGAAGGTATTTTAGATTCTTAAATCTTGAGTAGAGTGCTGTAGCTTTCTTTACAAATCTCACATTGGTACCTTCTATACATTTTGTCAAATCTGCAGTGAAAGTGTTCTTAAAACAAACAACATGTGCTGAGTCATCATCCGAGCCTGCCATAACATTAAATATATGGAAGAATGCGGGTAAAACAGAGCAGGGAATGTACAATTCTCCCCCAAGGAGTTCAATCAAAAATTTAATTATCACACTTTTTTAATGAGCGTCGTCAGCATGGAAGCATGTCCTCTGGAATGGTGGCTGAAGCATGAAGGGGCATGGGAATGTTTAGCATTTCTGGCACATAAATACCTTGCAATGCTGGCTACAAAAGTGCCATACAAATGCCTATTCTCACTTTCTGATGACATTGTAAAGAAGAAGAGGACAATGTTATCTCCTGTAAATGTAAACAAACTTGTTTGTCTTAGCGATTGGCTGATCAAGAAGTAGGACTGAGTGGACTTATATGCGCTGAAGCTTTACATTGTTTTGTTTTTGAGTGCAGTTATGTAACAAAAAAAATCTACATTTGTAAGTTGCACTTTTAGGACGAAGATTGCGCTACAGTACTTGTATGAGGTGAATTGAAAAATACTATTTCTTCTGTTTTATAATTTTTACAGTGCAAATATTTGTAATCAAAATATATACTTTCAGTTACAATGCAGAATACAAGATATATATGAAAATGTAGAAAAACATCCAAAATATTTAATAAATTTCAGTTGGTATTCTCTTGTTTAACAGTGCAATTAAAACTGCGATTAATTGCAATTAAGTTTTTTTTAGTTAATTGCGTGAGTTAACTGTGATTGATCGACAGCCCTGGTTATTTTATCTCTATATTTGGTATTGGTCTGACCAATGCTGGAATACTGTGTTCAGTTCTGGGTCCACAATTCAAGAATGATGATTTGGAGAGGAGCCATGAGTATGATTAAGAGATTAGAAAACATTCCTCACAGAGAGAGATTCAAGGAGCTCAATCTTTTTAGCTTAACTAAGAGAAGGGTAAGAGGTGGCTTGATTACAGTCTGAAAGTACCAGCAAATATTTGATCTTCAATGTGAAAGGTATAACATGACCCAATGACTGGAAGGTGAAACTACACAAATTCAGACGAGAAATAAGGTGTAATTTTTTTTAACAGTGTGGTTAATTAAACATTGGAATAAATTACCAATGGTCACAGTGGATTCTACATCACTGGCAATTTTTAAATCAAAATTGGATATCTTTCTGAAAGATCTGCTCTAGGATTTATCTTGGGGAAGTTCTATAGGATGTGTTATACTGGAGGTCAGACTAGAGATGATCACATTGATCTCTTTTGGCCTTGGAATCTATGAAGTCAAACACAACCATGAGGCTTCACGTCATTTTGATGACTAGGGGCTATATGTCTTCAGTTGAAAGTGGAGTCATCTTGGCAGTTCTTTGAAACATTTCCCCTTTAGAACCAGTATCATTTCAGTCTTGCCTGGAGCATCTTGAGGAAGTCCTCTGTAAATCACCAAAAATCCCAGATGTGCATCCTGTTAATCTGCAGACTTCCAGAGCTCTGTGATACCTTCAAGACCAACCCCTGGGAGGAGATGACAGGAGTGTGGTATGACATGGTGGTTCAGGATTTACTGCCCTAAGTATCTTCAACATCCACGCTAATATCACCTCTGATAGGAACATGGAACTGGAAGTGGCCTCCTGGATCGTCAAATCCAGTCCCCTGTTATTGATGCAATAGTATGAGATCACCATCTACCCTCTTTTTCCTACAGGTTGTCTCTTGACTTTGCTACATTGCCATTCATGCTCTGGACCTAATTTCAGACTGGGTGTGGATATAGGGAACACAAGAAACAGTTCCCTTTTCTGGACTGACGTTCTTTCTCCAAACTGGGATGAGAAGAAAATGTAAAATTGGAAGAAATCAATAAAGATCTGAAAGAAAATATAAATCACTGCAAACAAAATATGCAGATGGTGAAGTGGTAAATAAGGGTGGGGATCGGTCTGTATAACTGACCCTGTCTGGATTGTTTGTCAAAATGTGCCATTTGAACACCATGCATTTTAATACAGCAATCTACAATATCATACATTTAGAAACAAAGAATGAATATCACACTTGCAGGATGGGCTGGTGTGTCCCACAATGTGGCAACAGAAGAACTTGGGTGTCGTGGTAGATAATCAATAAACATGAGCTTCCAATGTCATGCTGTAGCTAAGAGGGCAAATGCAATCCTTTGATGTATAAGCAAGGGAGTATGGAGTAGAAGTAGATTTGCAATAATACCTCTGTATATGGAATTAGTGAGACCATTACTGAATAGTGCATCCAATTCTGTTGTCCACACTTCAAAAAGGATGTTGAAAAATTGGAAAGGGTTCAGAAAATAGCTACAAGCATGATTTAAGGTCTGGAAAACCTGCCTTAATAGTGAGAGACTAAAGAAGCTCAATCTATTTAGTTTATCCAAGAGAAGGTTGAGGGTGAATTGGTCACATTCTGTAAGTATCCATATGGAAGAGATTTTGATGAGATGGCCTTGAATCCAACAGATAAAGGCAGAATGAGCTCCTATGGGTGGATGCTGAAGTTTGACAAATTCAAATTAGAAATAAAGTTCACATATTTTTACCGGAATGGTAATTAATGGAACAGTTTACCTAAGGATGTAGTAGATTCTCCATCACTTGACATTTTTATATCAAGTCTAGATGTCTTTCTAAATGAGATGCTATATCTTAAACTGAAGTCATGGGCTTGATGCAGAAACTCCTAGGTAAGGATGTTTGGCCTGTGTTATGCAGCATGTCTGATTAGATAATCATAATGGTCCCTTCTGGTTTGAAAATCCTCATTTACAGATACACTGCATTCATGGGAGCTTCTGGACTGGCTAGATATATGGTAATTCTGAAACAGGCCAGAAAACAGGCGATCTAGTGAGCTACTAAGATTGCTCAGTAACCACAGCCAATGTGCCTGCTTCATTTTCACCCCCGCGGTCTCCATGGTTCAGGGATATGCTGACACATGAAAAGCATGAAGGAACAAGACTTGTTTGTTGGGAAATATACACCCCCACCCCTTTTGTGGCTTTACCATCCTATTTAAAAAAAGATTTTCCCTCTATTACTGCACAAGAGAGTGAGTGACTGACTTTGCTAACTGGCTCTGCCTAGGGTAGGGGACACCTGGCCAACCAACCAGCACTACACAAAATGTAGGCTAATGCCAGATTTTCTACAGTTTTGGTTAGTGGGAGAGGGAATGGAAGAAGTTCCCAGGACAGTAACAGGAAAGGTTCTCAGGCAGGTGTTTTTTAAATTAAGAGTCTCTTTTTAAATTTAGATACCAAAAATAGCTGAAGGGAATAATCGGGCATGTTTACTAAATTGCCCAAAATTGGAGCTGAAGAACAGAAATGGGGATGGGGTATTCCACCTGTATAGTGAGGGGGCTTTGATCTATCAATGTAAAATTCCTTCCAGGCTTTAGGCACTCTGAGGTCCTCAATACCTTGAAATGTTCTTAGGACATTGTTCCCCAGTCTCAGAAAGCAATGACTGCATCTCCTTGGCAACGGGAAAGGCACAGGGCTGTTCCCATGGAAATACAGTGAGAAGCAATGCGAAGCCTCTGTGTGGAAGCTGACAGCCCAAGCTCTTTGTCTGACCCACCTGAATCTAAGGACTCTCTGTACATTCTGGGTTTGTCTGTGGTGCAGTTAAGCACCTAAGGCTTGCTCGTGTCAGCTGACTTGGGCCATGAAGCTATTTCATTGTAGTGTAGAAGCGAACTCTTGGATTCTCCCCCTCAGCCCAAATGTCTGCACTGCAATTAAACAATCCCAGAGCCAGGACTGGCGGCAGCTTTTTTGCCGCCCTAGGAGGCAAAGCAAAAAAGTTCTTGCTGCACTGCTGAGAATCTGCCACCGAATTGCTGGTGATGGCGAAATTGGTGAGGGGTGGCTGCCGCCGAAATGCAATTAATGGTGAAAGAGGTGGTGAGCTGCTGCCGAATTGCCGCCAGTAAGCCTCCCCCACCCCCAATTCCTGCTGCCCTAGGTGACCACCTAGGTCGCCTAATGGCTAGTGCTGGCCCTGCCCGGGCCGGAGTCAGCTGACACAGGCCAGCCATGGGTGTTTAATTGCAGTGTAGACATACCTCAGGTGCTCAGACCTTGCCGGTGACAGGGAGAAGTGAGGTGTGAATTGTGGTGCTGCACTTGACTTTATCTGTTAGACGTTTGTGGTGTACTACATTCCCATCTAAGGAGCTTCTGCTTCAATCAGAGGGTCTGTCCCTCTGCTGAAATCAGAGGTGCAATTGCAGCACATGTAGACATACCCAAGCTAGTTTGGATTTAGCTTGCTCAGATATCAATAGTAATGAAGCTGTGGCAGCATGGGCTAGCCTGCCCAGTTATGTAGTCAGGTTTCCTGGTGGGCTTGTACTTGGTGGCTGGACCATGCTACTGCGGCTTCACTGTTTTTGGTACCTACACAAGCTAGATTAAAGCTAATATGGGGGTGTCTATGCATACAGCAATCTCACACCTCTTTACTGTTGTGTAGACATGCCTGGTTGCAGCTTCTGTAAGGAAGGTGATACCTCTGCTAGGTTAAGAGTCAGGGAGGCACCAGAGGGATGAACAGGGATTTGTAGTTCAGTGGAGTCCTTTTCTCTGTTTGAAAGAAATGTTTCTGTGACACATTACATCCCTGCTAATGAGACAGTCTGTACACTAGAAAAGCAAAAGGGAATACCTCTCACACCTGCAGCTCACAGTGAGCAAAACTAGACCTAGAGAGCAGTGAGTTGATCTGAGAGATGAGCATATTTTTTTCTATTCTGAAGTGGTGGAGGAAGGGGAAGCTGGTGAAGGATTTGAAAAAGGGCACAATGCAGTCGAAACAAAGGACAAGGCAGGTGATATTAACACCAGCACTTTGTACTAACTGCAGGATGATGATGTGATTGTAGAGGAGTGTGGAGAGCAGGGGGCTAATTGTGCAGTTTTTTTAAAGTCCTTTTGTCACTTCTGAGTGGGCTGCCTTTTTAATTTCATTGGCTATCCCCTTCTTCCTCTGTTATGAGAGAGTAAATAGAAATGCTTGATTTTCCTTCTTTATCCCTTTCATTGTCTTGTATTCCTCTAACCCCCTCTTATTTATCTCCTTTTTAAGGGCTGGTCTACACTGTGGGGGTTCGACCTAAGATACACAGCTACGTGAATAGCTACACGAATAGCGACACATCAAACACTACCCATCAATCCAGCGGGTAGTATACACATACCCTAGTTTAAACAATCTTTTCAATCCTTCCTCAAACAGAAGTCTCTCAACTTCTAATCCTATTTTTCACTCATCTCTGAATGCCCTAACTCTGTTGAATATTTTTAGAGATGGGGTGACCAGAACTGCGCACTGTATTCCAGCCAGGGGCATACCATTGATTTTTATAATTGCATTAGTTTTGAGTATCATTCTCAATTCCATTCCTTTTGCATCCTAACATTTTGTTTGCTTTCATGTCCACTGCTGCATATTAAGTCAAGGTTTAGTTGAGCTGCCCGTGGTGATGGTCTCTTTCCTGAGTGGATAGGTTGCCTTAGAATGGAGCAAGAGCCTGGGCCTGATAGATTGGAGGCAGGGAGTGTCCTGTTACTCTAGGAGCTAAGGAGAAGTCCGAGGACACATCAGTATGGGTCTTTGTGGTTCCTGTTTTGGGGATTGAGGGGGTCTTGAGGCATGTCAGTCATTTCAGGGTCTGAAGGAGGGTGCCTTATGGTACAGACATTTGAATTTAGAGATTAGAAAAGCCCTATTAGGTTACATCTAGTCCTCTTTGCACCAGGACTCAGCCAGGATGGAATTGTTTCCTACAGAGTATTCTGCCAGGGCTTTATTTTGTTGTAAACGTCCAAAGGGTTTTTAACTTCTCATAAGTCAGTCCCTTCTGCCCCAAAGCATTTGCTAGATGCTTGGACATTTTAATTTGGGAGATACAGAAGTAGCTAGATAGAGCAGTGTACAAAGTAAGGTCCTAGACCTGCAAATCTGCATGCGTGTGACTTTGCAACATGATTTTATTGGGACTGCATATTTGCCTGCAGGATGGAGCCCTAGTTTGAGGTATGACTAGGTTAACAGATAATGCAGAGGCCATGTGAAAAGGAAAGATAAGGGTAACAGTGGTGTCATGGTGGCGCAGAAGCTTTTTACTGGCATTCTTATTGTGGTATTGTGGAAGGGGATTTGGAAGTGGAAATGGTAGTGATGTAGCATCCTGGAATTGGGATGGTATGATACCTGCATGGAGAAATTGTGAAAGAGCGAGGCATTATTGGTGACTGGAAAATTAGTTGGGATTGGTCCTACTTTGAGCAGGGAAATGGACTAGATGCTCTCCTGAGGTCTCTTCCAACCCTAATCTTTTATGATTCTATGGTTGAGGGGAGAAAAGATGCACTAAGAGACAGGCCCCAGCCTGGCCAGTGACTTACTGCCCCAAATCACACTTTGGCTGCTATATTTCATTTTGTGTGTAATATGTTGCCATATTACCCTCCAATTTTGTTCAAGCTTTAGTGTCCTGGGGAGTGCCTACCCTTGAGTATTGTTTATTTCCATCAGCACCTGTGCTAGGCTGGTTACAGTGTCTGCCTTAAAGAACCTTAGTACAGAGAGACCAGGTAGGCAGAGAGATGGAGAGGAAAAGGAAAACAACAAATACATTTTTAAAAAACGTCTGTACACCTTTGTAAGATCCCAAAACTGCCTACAGCCCACCATGGCCACTATAGTGTGTGTGGATTTGAGTGCTGTCTCCCCTGCCTGCTCTCAGGTGTATTTGCTATATCACTCCTGGCTGCATCTCATTCTTATTTCCTGCCAAAGAGGGGGAGGCTCCCTGCTCTAAGGCCTTTCAGCCTATAACACTGTCCAAGCTGGGTTTTGGGATGATCCCCAGTCGTCTTCACATTTTTCCTCGTTACACTTTTTACTTCATTATGTGGATCTGCCACGTCTACTATAGTTAAAATCTAAATCAGCTTTTTGTTTAAAGCTCAGCTCTTGTGTGTGCTCTAAAATCTGCACCGTTACTTGGATTGCCTTGAAATTTGCTGTGCATCTTGGGGATATGGGATAGGTTAGTGAACTGAATTTGGGGTCATTTTGAGCAAAAGGGTTCTCTTGATACAGCCACCTCCCCCCAAAAAGCTGGTCCGGAGGTTGACATTTTGCAACACTTTTTTGCCCATACTTGGGGATCAAACCAGGGCTGTTGTCAAGCTGTCTGGAGTGGTTCCAGGGCCTGAGTACTGACCTCAGAGCAGACGGTTAAGAAGCAGGGCCCAAAGCCCAAACTGGATGTGAGTCCACCAGCCACGTGTAATGCTGACAGAACCTGGTTGTTGGTGGGCTGGATTGACTCTGGGACCTCTGAAGTTAAACACATGATCCTCTATTATATGAGTTAAAAACCACATGGCCCCTAGCTAAGGCTGTAGCAGACTCATTAGTTTCTAAGTAGTCTTGGTGCCACTAGAGGGGACAGAGCACCACACCCAGAAGGTGTGTGGGTTACACAAGTATCTAGTGTAAACTCAAACACTGCAGTGGTCTTAACATGAAGTCACAGTCAGTTGTCTTTGGTGCTCTGGTCTATCTTACCAATGAGGAAAGCTTCAATTTGTGATGATCCCTTAGAAATTCACAATAATTTAGGTTAATCCCAATCTCAGAGGACCAGTTACTTACTCCAGGCCAATAGCACTTTAGATCTTACACCAAAGACAACGCTTGTAGCCAATCACATAATAAACTAAAGATTTATTAACTAAGAAAAAGAAATGAATTATTTACAAGGTTAAAGCAGTTAAACATGCACACAGATGAGTTAGTCTTAGGTTCCAAAAGATGGTAGAAACTTCTATAATAAGCAAGCTCTATATTTCTTTAAGGGCTAACTCAGGCTAAGCAGCTGGAGATCCTTTACTTATGCTTAGAAATACTGCCCTCTCAAAATCCACGCATCATAGAGATGGGTTCTTCATATCAGGGATTTTGATTTTTTTCTGCCAGAATTCAAGCTGAGTCCACATGCATATCTCCTCTTCCTGGGTGCATCTGGGAGCAATCAACAAAGTCTTTGTTCTTTGCTGTTTCAATGTCTTATTTGGTTTCAATGGGCCTTCTTAGTGGGCAGGACTACCACCTTGTGTAGGAAGTGAGCATTTCACATTAATGAATGCATCTTTCCAGTTTGAGTTACACAGTTTACTCCTGGGAGAATTCTGCATAAAGAAATTAAAAATTCTGCACTAAAAAATTAAAAATTCTGCCCACAATATTTTAAAATTCTGCATATTTTATTTGTCAAAATAACACAATATAATCACACCAGTTTCAGTTATTTTGGTAATTTATTTCAAAATACCTGTCAGCAAGGTTCTGGTACCTTTTTTTTTTTTGACAAATAGATTCCTTAATAAGCATATTAATACAAACGTTTGAGTAATTCATTTAAATTAAATGAGACATTGAAACACAAAAAAACAAAGACTTTGTTAATTGCTCCCTACGACACCCAGGAAGAGGAGATTTGCCTGTGGATTAATCCCATCAGCTTGAATTCTGACAGAAAAAAATCATTTCCCACACCCATCAGAAGCAGTGAAAAGGCTTGGGGGAGTTGGGGGTAACGGAGGAGCTGAGGGAGAGGGAAGGAGCCTCGAGTGAGTCTGGTGGGTGGTTGGGTGTGGATGGGATAAGTATGGAACAGGGTTTTTTTTTTTTTGCAGGATTGTTGTGGAGCCTTCCCCATGCAGACCCTGGCTGATCTGAAGCCTCTCCCATTCAGTCAGGTACATCTGCCCCTGTCCCTGTGCCTCCCATCCCCATGTGGCCTTGCAGCCCCACTCCCATTCAGCCCCTTGCTCAGTGCTGTCATCCCACTAACTCCTGAGCCCATGCTCCAGTCTGCCCCACTCTCTAGCCGTTCTGAACCTGTCTGTGACTCCCCCATCAACCCCATGTGCCCCACTCTGTCAGTCCTAACTTGGCTCCGTGGGCATAGTGCTGTGATGAACTTCTACTCCTGGGGAAATTCAGCGCGACTCTGTACAATTTTTTTCCCCACAGAAAATACATTCTGCCCAAGAAGTGCTGCAGTTCTGGCTTTTGTCCGCCAAAGGCAGCTGTGGTGCCAGAATGGCTAGCAGCTGGCTGCATTCATGCTGCTGGCTGTTCTGGCACCGCAGCCACCTCTGGTGCATGAAAGGCAGAACTGCAGCACTTCTTGGTCAGAAACATATTTTCTGCAGAAGAGAAAAAAGTTCTGTGTTCAGACATGAATTTTGCACGTGTGCAGTAGCACAGAATTTCCCCAGGAGTAACAGTTGTAGAGGTTTACAACGCAAACACTCCATATAACCTTATCATGTGGAGTACTTAAAGGTTTTCAAGCCCCGGTTTGACAAAACCTTGGCTGCGATAATTGATTTAGTTGGTGTTGGCCCTGCTTTGAGCAGGGGGACTGGACTAGATGACTTCCCGGGGTCTCTTCCAACCCTAATATTCTATGATCTGTAGTGATTTTTTTCTCCTTAATACTTGTTTCATTTTACAAGGGATAGGAAGTGGATTTATCAGACAGTTATTGCCAACATTTCTCTCCTATGTTTGGAGATTTACTTTTCTCCAGTTTACTAGTGCTTCCTCACTAGTGCTTTCCATGACTTTCTCACTTCCTCCGTACTGATGCATGTTGATACTACTTCCAATCAGACTCTGCAGTGATTCTTACACAATGATGCCTTAAATTATAGGCATAATTGGGAATAATGTATATTTCCCATTTTAAGGGAAGAATAAAATAAAAAGTGTTACTGTAATCTGCTGTTCCACTGCTATAGCCAAGCACCACCCTTTTTATTTCACACCTGTGCTGCAGTAGTGAATAAGGAACTCAACCAGGTCAGGACGCTGTTGTGGCAGTTGCTGTAGAAACATACAGTAAATGAATGACAGTCCCTGCCCCAACAAGTTTACGATCTAAATGACAAGGCCTAATAGAGGAATGAGACAAACAGTACTGCGCAGCAGTGTTTTCCCCAGGAATTGAAACGGGAGGGGTGTTGGAATATTCGGTGGGAGGGGAAGTGAGGGCTGATGAGCATGTTGACCTTGAGAGCAAAGGTGGGCTGTATGGCACCATAGTAAAAACTGAAAAATATTTCATGATCATTTTATTAGATTGAACTCATGTTTTAAAATCATCACACAAATTAAAGTTGGCTACTCAAGCCTACTATGAAGCACTACATCTACATCCGTCTTGGTTTCTTGTTGTAATTGTGCATTCTTTGGTGTCTTCTTATGTGTCCGTTACTTCCAGTCCTTCATGATATGCTCGTGATCAGGCAGAAGACAACTTCTTTCAGAACATAAAAGTCTATTCAATGAGGAAAAAATATGCTCAACTGTAGTTGTTGTGACTGGATTAACAAGAGTTGAATTCCTACTTTTATCCCAGGAAACATAGCACAAAGATTGGGTCGAACCACTAGTGATGATAAAGGAGTTGAAGTTAAATTTTCATTTGTTCTTCGTATGATATTCCACTCTGTGTTCAAAATTCTCTGGTCTGTCCTGATCACATAGCAGCCCCATTGCTGGTAGTGCCTCACTCCACTCAGTTGTGGGTGTTTTATGAAACAGACATCTCTAAAAGCTACATGGAGGTTGATAGAATCCAGAAATCTCTATTGTAGATTTGTAAGTCTGTGTACTGTTTCAGCTGACTTAAAAACCACTTCTTGTCCTCTTCACTTATGGAGTCAATATAAGTATATTCATTAGTCAACTTCTGGACTGAAGTCTTTGCTTCTTCCAGTACATTTTCAATGGATATCTCTGATCCAAGGATAGCTTCTATTGCTGGAGAAAGATCTACTACTGTTGTAGCAGATGCCTGGATGACATTGTTTAATGATCCAAGTGGTTTCAACAGTAGACTTACAAGAGAGAGAATCGCGATAGTTTTCTCTGAACTTAGTAACAAAAGTAGTCCACCAGCCTCACTACTTAGATCTGTCCTGTCTTGGTGGATACTTTCCAAAGCCAGTAATAACGGTTGCAGTAATTTTAAGACAGTTGCCAAGAATCACTCATGAGAAAGCCAGCAGTTTTTTTCCAGGTTGGACTCATTTGAACTTCAATCTTAATGTATCTTCTTTTTGTTTCCAAAATGTTCAGTCCTTTTGGACTCTCGCTGAAAAAAGAGTGTTAAAAAGCCATTAAGTGTATGGCTTTTTAATGTCTTTTGAAGATTCTGCCGCTTGTACTAGTGGTAGCTGGAGTAGATGGTCTCTACAGTGTGTATAGGAAAGATGAGGGTTACACTTTTCTCTGAGTAAAGCTTGTACTCCACTATGTCTTCTAGAGAAGTTTGTAGCTCCATCAAATGCACAAGCAGCCATCTGTTTGGGGTTCACTTTTTACAACTATTTAACTCTTCTAAGATGTCACAGATGCAGCCGATGCGTCTTCTATAACCTGAACATCTAGAATGCATCTATTGGCCTACCACAGACATCAAGATAACATACACAATGACTTAATACTTGATGCCTATTTGCATTGGTGCATTCATTGGCCACATGTGCACATATTTTGAATATAGTGAGAGAATTCTTCACTTTTTCAACTCCTAAATCTTTCAGTGTTGCACCACATGTTTCAAGAGAGTCAGCTGAGTTTTTTGCAGAAAGATAGCATTTGCCAGTCCTGTTAATCCTGAAATTGGACACTGGTTCTGAACAAGACACAATGCACTTAACATAGGCCTCTAGTTTGTAGTGTGTGGTATCTCTTGCTTAAATAGAAAGTATGATGCAATAGCCATGATTGTACACACAAACTTAGTAATGTCTCCGGTATTCTTAACAGCCTCATTAAATTCTTCTAAAATGGTTTTTGACAGTGACTGGCTTATAAAGCTTTCTGCATGTTGATGCAGTCCAGAGGCATGGTGTTTTGCAGCCTTTTCATATGGGTTGTCAATATTGGCTTAGCTGATCAGTCTGGCAAACCAAGCTCCTCCACTTTTACTATATAAATCAAAGACCTGCCCACATCTTAAATACTGTGTGTAGTTCTGGTCACACCATCTCAAAAAAGATATACTGGAATTGGAAAAGGTACAGAGAAGAGCAACAAAAATGATTAGGGGTATGGAACAGATTCCATATCAGGAGAGATTAAAAAGACTGGGCGTGTTCAGCTTGGAAAAGAGACGACTAGGGGTGGATATGATAGAGTCTTTTAAATCTTGATTGGGGTGGAGAAAATGAATAAAGTGTGTTATTTATCCCTTCACTTAACACAATAACCGGGGGTCACCCAATGAAATTAATAGGCAGTAAGTTTAAAACAGACAAAAGAAAATATTTCTTCACACAGTGCACAGTCACCTGTGGAAATTTTTGCCAAGGATGTTGTCAATGCCAAAATTATAACAGGGTTCAAAAAAGAGAGAGAAGTTCATGGAGGATAGGTCCATCAATGGCTATTAGCCAGGATGGGCAGGGATGCAACATGATCTGAGTGTCCCTGGCCTCTGTTCACCAGAAGCTGGGAGTGGACGACAGGGAATGGATCAATCGATGATTCCCTGTTCTGTTCATTCCCTCTGAAGCACCGGGAAGAGTCACTGTCGGAAGACAGGATACTGGGATAGATGGACCATTGATCTGACCCAATATAGCCATTCTTACAAAAAAAAAAAAAAATTATAATAATAAAGAAGCTTAGTACAGAAACTCCCCAGGATGATGACCTCTTGAGATAGCAATGATGTGAGATAATGATCTTGGCAAATAATGCATTTTAAAAGTCTTGGCCCACTAGGAATCATATATTTATATAAGTTTCTCAGTCACAAATCTAGCTTCTGGAGAAAAGTCACTAAAACATAGTCCAATGCTCTAGCTGCTGTTTGTTGTGTCACCTTTCACTCTGTTGCTCTGCCCCAGTGGCCCTGCACTGTGACCTCTGTGATTCCGTCTCTCATGGTTCTACCCAACTCTCAGTAATTTCAGCTCTCAGGGAGGAAACCTCAGTGCTAGTGCAGACTGGGCCATCTCTTCAACAGAAACACTGTCCCTCAGCAGATCTAAACACTTAGACCTGCATATCAGAGATTTCAGCTGTAGTGGTCACTTAACAAACCAAAAGTCTCTCTATGAAGCCTAATCAGCTCTGTCTTTAAAGGGTGGAGAGGGGCAGGTCAAATAGTACTTGTGACTCAGGCAGACCATCAAGCAAAACACCTGTCTCTACCCTCTCTCTTGATGCCCTCAATCAGCACAGGCTAAGGACAGTTCTACTGCCCTTTACTCATACAATAAAAACATTTCATTCCCCACCCCACCCCCGCCACATTCAAGTGGTTTGTAATCCAACCCAGCCAAAATCTATCACTTGGGCAGCACAACTCTGTTTGCTGGATACCTAGGTAGATTAGGTGTGAATGTAAATACAATCTGGTCCTGAAGCCTTTCCCCTCAACGTCCAGCTCATCACTAGCTGTCAGGGAGAGCTCATTTAGACTTTGGTTACAAATCAGAATTTGAAATAATTAGGTTGGCCAACATCAGCAAAATGAAAGCACTGACAGTCACAAAAAACAAAAGCTGTATAAGGAAGCTAGTCTGTGTTCACACTTGTCAAATCTAGTATACGTTTTTCAGATACATGTATTTTATCATATATTTTATATGCTTTTAAAACATGTATTAATGTTTCAATTTCAATTCAGATTTCCAAACAATCACTAAATTGGCAACACTGCATGTAATTAGTTCACAAAACTGGGGGGGTGTTGGGAAAATTCAGGGGGTGTAGGGGAAAACCCTGCTGCACAGAATCCTCTGTCTGGCATAATTTTGTATTTTCCCGCACAAAATAAATTTTGCCTAGGAAGTGTTGCAGTTCCCTCCTTTGCTCACCAGAGGCTGCTGTGGTGCCAGAATAGCCAGCTTCAGGCCGCAGCCAGCTGTCCTGGCACTGCAGCGGCCTCTGGTGGGCAAAAGGCGAAACTGCAGGACTGCTTGGGCAGAATCTCTTTTCTATGACAAAAAAAAATTCGGTGCCCAGTACTGCAGAATTTCTCCAGGAGTAGAAGTTCATCATGGCACCCTGCCCGCAGAGCCATCGTAGGACAGAGTGGGACACACAGGGCTGCTGGGGAGTCACAGATGGGTTCAGAATGGCTGGGGGGGGGGGGAACAGAGTGGCGCATAGGCTCAGGAGCTAGTGGGGTGACAGTGTTGAGCCTAGGGACAGGAAGGGGTGGGGGCTGCCCACAGGCCATAGTTTGCCCACCCCTGCTATAGAGACAAGGGTCACTGCCTACTGAGCCATTTGCATCATAAGCCAGCAAGAGAGGTGAGGAGAAGCAACCCTCCCTTGCACTGTCTCTGTCAGTCTTAGTGATTAATTGAGGAAGGGGGGAAGGGAACCTGGGCCTGCCTCTATTCCGGGCTCCAGCCCAGGGACCCTAATAGTAGTAGCTATGATAGCTGACTTTTTAGAAATAGGACTTGTACAATTCCCTGGGCCACTTCCCCACAGCAGCCCCCACTTCCTCAATATCTACTAATCTAATGTGTTACCTCAGGGACTCCTTCCTTGCATCTGATATGGTGTGTACTGCTTAGCTCCTCCAACAGCGCAGCTTCATCCTACAGCTCCTGACACCCGCCACAATCGACTAACTGGGAGGCTTTTAACTAGTTTCAGCCAGTTCCTACTTGTATTCAAGTGTCCCAGTCAACCCAGCTCTCTTCCCTGACTTTTGGAAAGATCTTAATTGGCCCCAGATGTCTTAATTGACCTGGAGCAGCAGCCATTATTTATCAGGGTAACAGGGATTTGTTTAGCCTGGGGCTAATATATCTGTCTCCCACTACTTTTCTATAGCCATCTGGCCTTGTCCCGTCATACCATATAGATCATTGTTGCAACCACTGTTATATATTTGGAGCAAATCTTGTACAAAGGTTGTCAAGTGAGGTATCTATGAAAAGGTTACGATTTTGTTATCTGTATGCATGTATAATTTTTGTATTTGAAGTTATAAGTATTGGTTGTATACCTGGATTTCAAATGTTTGCTCCTGGAGTAGTGCCGGCAAGATAGCAGGCCAGCACATGTTGGAGGGACTATTCAAATTAAATGACTCATCAAGAAACACTTGGTTGACAGTGGATACACCCATCTACACTGAGTGGTCCGTCATGTTAAACGTGCTGTCTGGAGTCTAGGTAATGGCTTCCTGCAAGGACTGAGCAAAATTGGGGATGAACACGTGACTCCAAACTCCATCTTGTTGCTGTAATTTTCCATAGTAAGAACAATGGGATGCCTTTCACATGGCAGAAGCTATAAAAGGCCCTGGAAACGCTTCCATTTTGTCTTCAGTCCTGCTTCTTACCTCTGAAGGAACTTTGCTACAAACTGAAGCTCTGAACAAAGGACTGAATGACCTGTCCAAGCTGTGGATGTATTCCAGGGACTTGACTTAAGCCAGGAGTTTATTCCATCACTGCTACAAGCCTGAACGAAGAACTTTGCAATTACTGTATGTATTTGATTCTTTTAACCACTTTTAACACTCATCTTTCTGTCTGTCTTTCTTTTCATGAATAAACCTTTAGATTTTTAGATCATAAAGAATTGGCATCAGCATGATTTTGGGGTAAGATCTAAGTTATATATTGACCTGGGTGGCTGGCTTGGGATCAGAAGAACCTTTCATTTGAGGAGACTAGGTGTAAAGAACCACTCATCTCTGAATCCAGTGTTTTTGGTGGTGATATAAGAACTGGAATGCCCAAGGAAACTGCTTTTATGACTTCTTGTTAGCCAGTGTGGTGAAACAGTTTACTTTTGTGGCTGGTTTGGTATAGCTTATAAAAGAATAAACACCAGTTGTGGGTTGTGTTTGCCCTATTTCTCAGCAGTTTGTTCTGAATTTGGCATCCTCAGTTGTGACCCACTAAGGCACAGTTACAGGGGGAGGAAGCTGGAATGTGAGGGAGCAGGAGGGCTTACCAGAAGCATGGAGTAGGCATTGGGGGCAGGGAGGCATGAGCAGCCATTGGGTGAGTGGATAAGGGAAGGGGAGTGTTAACCCTTTCCTGCCTTCTTCACCTGATCTGCTCTAGTTGGCTGGAAGTGGGGCTGGGGGTGGGGAGTTACTTTAAATCATAGCAGGAATGCTGCAATGGTTCTCTCTCTCCACAGCTTGATGAATAACTGATCTTTGCAAGTTTGCCATCCCTAGGGATCAGTTTGCAGCTGCAGATACTGCTGGTGTTTGGGGAAAGAGTAAGTGCAGCAGGAGGAAGTAGGGGCAGGGCAGCACTAGAAATGTCTTGCCGTCTCTGCCTAATGAACCTGTGCCTCAAGTGGACCCAAGCCATTGCAAGTCCATCAGGTGAAGGACGCAAAGAAGTCTACTTTTCCCTTCCTTTGTCCTCCTGCCTGCACCCCACCAGAATCTCCTTGCTCCCATTGCCCCCTCATTCTTATTTGTCCCCCTGCCTAATTCGCTCATCTCCCATGCCCTCTCCAAAGCTCTAACTCTTCAGTACTCCATAGCCTCATATCGCTTTTTGCTCTCCCAAAATTCTGCACCTTCTGTCCCCATAAATCCCATAACTCTTCTCACCCATTAGCTGTATCGATGATCCTCTGCTGCCACTCTCTCGAGCATGACCATCACTGCCAGCGCTCTTCCCTGTCCCCAACCCTTGCTGTCATCACTTGCTTCCCAATATTCCTCATACCTCTTCTTCCAGCACTAGCTTCCACTTCTTAGAATCACAGGGAGACTCCCACTGTTTGCTCAAATGTTCTTCTTATCCATGCAGTCACTAGAAATAATTGAACCCCGTGGTGAAGTCTACATTAACATCCAGAGCAAGTTCAGCTCACATGCCTTGTCACCCCCTACACGCATGGGCTCTTTACCTCAACAGCAGACTTCCTTTTGCTTCTCACAATGCACATGTCCAATTCCTCTAAATCACACTCAGACATACAAGTTTTCATAGATTCAAAAGCATCAGCTAGTCTGACCTCCTACATAACACAGGCCATAGAACCCCCCCACCAAAAAATACTTCCTTTTGAACTAGACTATCTCTTTAAAAAAAAGTTAAATCTTGATTTTAAAAATGCAAGTGGTGGATAATCCACCACAACCATTAGTAAATTGTTCATCAGTTAATTACCTTCATAGTTAAAAATTTACGCCTTATTTCTAGTCTCAATTTTTCTAGCTTCAACTTCTAGCCATTGGATCGTTTAGATCTTTCTCTGCTAGAGCTCATTATCAAATATTTGTTCGCTGTGTCGGTGCTTAAAGACTGTGATCGTCACCTTTTAACATTGTCTTTGTTGAGCTCCTCGAGTCTAATCTATTTAGCTTATCACTGTAAGGCAGATTTTTCAATCCTTTAATCATTCTCCTGGCTTTTTTATGAATTCACTCCAATTTATCAACATCCTTCTTGAATTGTGGACACCAGAACTGGACATAATATTCCAGCAGCAGCTGCATCCATGCCAAATAAAGAGGTAGAAGAACCTCTCTCTTCCTACTTAAGGTACCTCTGTTTATGCATTCAATGATTGCATTTGCTCATTTGGCCACAGCTTTCCTTTGGGAGCTCATGTTCAGCCAACTATCCACTTCACATTTCCCCCCCAAAAAACTTTTTCAGAATTCCTGTTGTGTCGTCAAGAGTTGCTGGTGGTGGGTGTGGACTGACCGTCTCTCCACTTCCTTTTTACTGCCACACGATCCAAGACAGAACCCATCTGGTCTGTTCCTGGAGCTGATCCACTACATCAAACTTGTAAATATTATAAACTGTAAATACTGTGTATAAAATGTCTTAGTTTATTAGACAGATTTCAGGGACATGCCTCCGGAGCCCCCATTTCTTGGTATGGGATTCCAATTATACCCAATATATCTGGGCTTCAAGAACTGCCTCTCCTGTCCCTGTTCCTTTCCAGTCAGCAAAGAGCACTGCAGGTTCCTTTACTGCCTTGGGAGGTCATATCTCTGCCAAGTGCAGTATCAGTCGCTTCTTTCTGACTTGAACTCATCAAGCCCAGGAGTTCAGACTTAAGAAACACCTCATGGAGCAGGCTGAGGCCCCATTGTATCTGGGCTGGAGAGACCACTGTCCCCTGTACAGTGGGCTTGAGGCATCAAGGACAGCAATTACACATCAGACACAGATGCAGGCAAAGGTATAGCCAAGGGCTCCTTGTCTCAGACTCCATGCTAAGGCAAGAAACCCTCTCTAAACCTGAGAGAATATTCCCCCTCCAGGTCCACTTCTAAGAGGAGGTCTGATTCACTTATACCCTTGAGGTTGGGTGACTCTCAGAGGCTCGAAAACCCATCAATGTCGTGGTACCAGCCCACAGGCTGAAAAGGCTGCCTCCACTTTGGCATCATCGATGGGAGTGGGACTGTTACACCTGGGGATATTTGAACCCAAAACTATAGTAACTAATTTTTGACAGGTTTAAGATTAGCAGCCGTGTTAGTCTGTATCCATAAATAAGATGAGGAAGACTTTGTAGCACCTTAGAGACTAACCAGTTTATTTCAGCATAAGCTTTCGTGGGCTATAGCCCACTTCATCGGATGCATAGAATGGAACAGAAGTCAGATGCGTTTATACACACAGAAAGCGAAAAAAAAAGAAAAGGTTGTTGTAGGGAGGCTGGGTGGCCTTCCTCTGAGCCAGAGGGAACAGAACCCCCCTGGCAGCCGGAGTGGGCGGGCCCTGACCAAGCTGGCCCCGCCCCCAGGAAGCGGAAGGGTGGGGTAGGAAGTACAAAGGGCAGGGCCCGCAGCTCAGTCAGGGCTGCCCCGGGGAAGGAGGCAGACGCAGGCCGCGGGCTGCTCCCTCCCTCCCCTGCTGCCAAGCCAGGGAGCCCCGACCTAGGGGACAGCCTGCGGTTTCCAGACCTGCCGGCTGCCGAGTACTCCGAGGAGCTCCCAGACACCGGCCGGGACCCGTGGCCAGCGGAGGCGGACGCTGCAGGAGAACCCCAGTGGCTAGCAGCTGAAGACCCCGAGGTACTGCCGGAGCCCGACAGTGACCCGTGGGCAGCCGAGGCGGCCGCTGACGGGGATCCAGAACCCCCTGCTACCGAGGATCCTGACGCCTGCTGGTGCCCGCTCGACTGTGAGTTACACCCTAAACTCTAACTTTGTGGGCGCCCCCCTGCCTGAGGGGCGTGCTGATAACTTTGTGGGCGCTCCCCTGCCTGAGGGGCGCGCTGATAA
>ML677508.1:256396-273031 GCA_007922305.1 Dermatemys mawii
GGCGCTCCCCTGCCTGAGGGGCGCGCTGATAACTTTGTGGGCGCTCCACCTCCGCCGCTAATTCCCTGGTGACCAGGAGGTGGGGCCGACGTGCGGAAGCGAGCCAGTAGCTCCTCACCACCCCCGTGGACCGGGGGCCCACTACGGACTCGCTTACAGTTGTACATTAGCATACCAATTCTAAGAGGCTCTTAGAATTGGTATGCTAATGTACAACCTTCTCTTTTTCTTTTCTTTTTTTTTGCTTTCTGTGTGTATAAACGCATCTGACTTCTGTTCCATTCTATGCATCCGATGAGGTGGGCTATAGCCCACGAAAGCTTATGCTGAAATAAACTGGTTAGTCTCTAAGGTGCTATAAAGTCTAACTAATTCTTGTTTTCTGTGTGGTGGCGGGAAATAAATCAGCGGGGACACAGCTCCTCTGTCTGATAAATGATTGGTACAAGAGTGCTTTCACTTAGTCTTAAGCACATACACATATGCAACAGCAATAGTTTAGAGCACCCCAGATATAGTTACCCAAAGTCTGAGGTGGTGCCGAGTGGGCAGCAGCAGGTTTTTGGTGATCAGACATCCTTCCAGTTGCTGGGGAGTAAGATGTCAGTCTGCTAGCTCTTAGAAATCCTCCTCAAACTGCTTCAGATTGGACACTTTCAACCTCTAATAAGCTAACAGTTTTTCTAGCAACAGCAAAAAAAAATCATAATGCTACTTATCAGCAAAGGAACTCTGAGTCATAACAGAAAGACGCACAGATCTAAAGTCAGCTATCCACCCTCTCTTTAATTTTAATAAATCCATACAAAGCTGCAGCTGTGCAGCTATTTGTATGCTTTACTTAGACAAAGGCCAAATTATTTCTAACTATATGGTATTCTCATTTTCAGCTATTGGTGGCGGCGTACACAAAATGACTATGTTTATGTCCTGTCCAGTTCTCTTGTAACAGGCCCATCAGTACTGACGAAAAGAAGCATGAGCCTAGACTGGCGAAGGACAGATGACCATCCCATACACAGGCATCACTGGCACACACTTTGAGCTCACACCAAAGCTTCACAGGGAGAAGACTCATGGTGGCAAATACAGCACTTTGAGGGACATAACCATCTTGCTGGATCTGGAATCTCCCATCTTATCAGAATTGATTCTTACAAGGGAGATCATGACACCACCGGTCCACAAACATTATGAAGGAAGCCAGTCTCCTGTTCCCTCTGCTAGTTGGCGTATTTACTCATCTACAGTTCCAACATCACCATCTTTGGAGATGGAACTTAAATTTTTTCTTTGACTGCTTGCTCATATACATTCATCTAGGTTTGTGTGCTTGCCACATATACCAGTGCTGGAAGTTTTTCCCTCAGCAGTATCTGTAGGGGACAGACTCCGGCGCCCCCAGGAGTGGCGTGCACATACCATGGTATATAGGGAACCGCCGGTTCCCCCAACTCTTAGTTCTTTGAGTAATTGCTCATGTGCATTCCACAGTAGGTGTGCATGTTTGCCATGAGCACCAGTGTCATAGTGTGCTATAAGGGGCACTGCGTGCTCCCCTCACCCTCAGTTCCTTCTTGCTGCCAGTGACGGTGCTTCGGAACTGCTGTGCTCCAGCTCTCCATGGTAGGTTTCCCTGTTTGGTCTGTCGTTTAGTCTGTAGATAGTTAGTAACTGTAGTTGAAAAGAAAAAAATATATAGCTAGATAATAGAAGTAGAAGAATCATGCCCTGGTTGAGGCATGCCCCATGTGCCGGGCTTTAAGTCATGCAACACTTGTAAATGGCCTTTGCCCATAAGTGACCTGCACACTAGCTGCTTATGGCTGTCTTGGGGAAACCTAGATCAGCAATCACTGCAAAATTTGCAGATCGTTTAAGCCACGGACTAAGAGGAAGCGGGATATATGGCACCAAGCCATATTGATGGAGTCAGCCTTGACCCCGACACCACTGCGCTGCTCCGAGTCGGCACTGAGCATCATAGCATTGGTGTGTGGCAACTCAGCAGTGCCTTTCACTGGCCGGCACCACTCCCCGTCCATGGAACACTCTAAGAAGAAGAAGCAGCGATCTTCTCTGTCAAGGGGCAAGGCTGGGGGCGAGACTAGACCCACGCTGGGCAGCTCTTGATCCCCATCGCCTTGTGACCTCTGGCTCAAGTACAGCAGAGTAGCCCAGTCCACTCTGAGCTGACCTCCTTGGAGGCCAGTGGCCACATTCGGGTGCTCTCCATGCCAGAGGCCCTGCAGATGTGTCAAGACGAAAAGTCTCTCCCAGTACTGGCTGCACTGACCCTAGTGGTTCCCTGATCCAGAGGCAAGCCGGTGCTGGGACCATCGCAGTTGCCACCTGGGCAGTACTGCTCACGATCGGAGGAAGGTTCCCAACGCCACTCTTCATTGAGCCTTGCTTGCAGTCCCCACTGGTCCCTGTTGACCCCCACCAGTTGTCTGGGTGGGTGCTGAGTGACAAGGAATCAAGACACTACTCTGCACAGCCCTCAAGTTCAAAGGGTCCGTCGCCGGGACTGGGACCAGTGGCATTTGAGGCTTGCCAACTCTGAAAGCCACTGTAGCCCCTTGCAGTACTGGCGCTGACACTGCTCACGCTCCTCGCCCCAGCTGAGGTCCCCAGCACGGCACTGCTCCCTCAGCCCCAGGCATAGATTGCCGGCAACCGACCATCACGGATCCGCTTGACGGAGCCATTCACGGAACAGTCGTTACAGTCAGTACTCCCACTTCTCTACACCAGACTGAAGATCTGGAGCCCGGCACCGCTCCTGATGCCGCTACTTGTCCCCATCCCAGGATAGCAGATGTTCATGTGCCAGCCCAGCCTGCCCTCGGAGCCAACAGTCAGTGGACCAGACAAGTCCGGTGGGGCAGCCCGTTTTGCCATGCCACAACATGTGTAGTGGAACCAGGCTCCCTGGCCAGCGCCCTAGTACCAGTGGATCCCATGGGCCCCGATGCAGACCTCACGGGGCCTCAGACAGACTGTTAGCCTCCCTCTCTCAACCCCCTCCCCTCCGAGGGGGTTAGCTAGGGGCTCCTCCCCAGTCCTGCATTCAGAAGGGGACCAGGCACTGGGGACTGTGGCACCGGTGGGAATGCAAAGCACCATGCCTCCATCCTCCCAGGATGAGGCCATCACAGCGCTGCCTTCTCTGTTTCCCAGGAGGACACACAAGCCCAGGAGCTCCTGAAAAGGGTGGCCTCAAGCCTCTGTTTACAGGCTGAAGAGGTGGAGGAGCCTTTGGATTCCTTCTTTGATGTCCTCTCAGCCACAGTGCCAGCTAGGGTGGCCCTCCCTCTCCATGAAGGCGTGGCGAAAATCTCCACTGCCCTGTCACAGACCCTGTCTTCCTTGCCACCCACCTTTAAGAGGGCAGACTGAAAGTATTTCGTGTTTGCCAAGGGGCATGAATATCTGTATACTCACCTTGCCCCCAGCTCACTGATGGTTGAGATGGTCAGCCACAAGGAGTGTCAAGGCCAGCCCACTCCCACCCCTAAGAATAAGGACTCGATTAGGCTGGACTTGTTTGGCAGAAAGCTTTATTCTTCCTCGAGCTTCCAGCTGAGGGTAGCAAAGCACCAAACCTTGCTGGGCAGATATTTTAACTTATGGGGCTCAATGCCAAAGTTTATGGACTTCCTCCAGAACTGTGATAGGAAGGAGTATAAGGCCTTGGTAGAGGAGAGCACTGCTGCTGCCCGAGCAACCCTTCAGGCAGCCTCGGAGGTAGCAGACACAGCAGCAAGAACCATGGCCTCTGCGGTGTCCATGCAGAGGTCCTCCTGGCTCCTCCTTTCCGGGCTGTCCAGCGAGGCACAGAGCTTCCTGCAGGACCTCCCATTCGATGGCAAGGGCCTGTTTGCGGAGGATTCTCACATGACCTTAAAGACTCTTGGTCTCTATGTCCCGGCCCTGGACAGAACCAAGTTCAAGCCTCAGCAGACCCCCATCCAAGCCACCTGCTTCCGATATGAACCTTCTTATAAAAAAATCCAGCATCCACAGTTGCAGTCTTGGCCTGGCCCCTCCAAGGGGAAGCAGGCAAGTAAGCGCCAATTTTAATGCAACGCCTGGGGACGACTTACCAGTCTGCACTAGGGATCCACCCAACCTACCCTTCTCCAATCATCTTTGCACTTTCGTCCTGGAGTGGTCGCTACTGACCTTGGATCGATAGTTTCTCAACACCATCTCCCAGGGCTATATCTCCAATTTCTCTCTACCCCACCTACCCACCCTCCATCCCCTTCCCTCTTCAGGGACCCCCTTACAAGAGCCTACTCGAGCAAGAGATGAGGTGCCTCCTTCATCTGGAAGTGGTGGAGGTGGTGCCTGCATAGTGCAGGTACAAAGGATACTACTCCCGCTATTTCCTTATCCTTAAGACCAAAGGGGGCCTCAGGCCCATCCTGGACCTGTGAGACCTAAACCAGTACATGGAAAAACTCAAGTTCTGCATGGTCTCTCTGGCCTCCATCTTTCCCTCCCTGGATCCCGGAGACTGGTACACCACCCTCTGTCTCCAGGACATGTACTTCAATATTCACATATTCAAGGGCCACAAGTGTTTCCTCTGCTTTATGGTAGAACAGGAACACTACCAGTTCACTGTCCTCCCGTTTGGTTGCTCAGCTGCACCCAGAATCTTCACAAAGTGTATGTCCCTGGTGGTGGTTTACCTCAGGCATTGAGGGGTCCAGATCTTCCCCTATCTTGATAACTGGCTGGTCAAAGGCAGCTCCAGGTCATAGGTACAGGACCACGTAACACTCCTTCTGTCCACATGCACCACACTGGGGCTGCTGGTAAACACCAAATCCACGTTAGTATCGGTACAATGAATAGAGTTTATTGGCGCAATTCTTGACGCAACATCGGCCAGAGCTTCCCTCCTGCTGAACAGGTTTGAAATCTTGAGGGATCTTAGGGTGATCATGAGGTTTCCCATGACAACTGCCAGGGCATGCCTCCAACTCCTGAGTTACATAACAGTATGCATGTAGGTGGTATGCCATGCCAGACTCAGGATGCGGTCCCTTCAGTTCTGGCTGATTTTGGTGTTCTCCCAGTCCAGAGACAGGTTAGACAAAGTCCTCACCATGTGAGAGTCCATACTAGCCTCTCTCCTTTGGTGTGGTCCACCCCGGAGAACATGCTCCGAGGGGTCCCATTCAGGAACTGCTCCTCAGCTATAGAGTTGGTGTCTGATGCGTTGGACTTGGGGTGGGGAGCCCATATGGGAGACCTCCAGACCCAAGGCCTGTGGTCTGTGCAGGAACTAGGCTTGCATATAAATGTCAAAGAACACCGAACAGTCCATCTGGCCCTGTGTGGCCTTTCGCTCATGACTTACAGGCAGGGTAGTCAGAGTTCTCACGGACAACACAGTCTTGATGTTCTACATGAACAGGCAACGAAGGGCCTGCTCCTCAGCCCTCTGCCAAGAAGCCCTCCAGCTGTCGGACTTCTGCATTGCCCATATCATCAACTTGGAAGTCCACCACTTACCGGTATCTGGAACTTTCAAGCGGACCGCCTGAGCTGGACTTCTGAGTGATGAGAAAACGGGCTCTGTGGATGAGGGGAAAGCAGTGGACGTGTTATTCCTTGACTTTAGAGAAGCTTTTGATACCGTTTCCCACAGTATTCTCGCCAGCAAGTTAAAGGAGTATGGGCTGGATGAATGGACTACAAGGTGGATAGAAAGCTGGCTAAATTGTCAGGCTCAACGGGTAGTGATCAATGGCTTCATGTCTAGCTGGCAGTGGGTATCAAGCGGAATGCCCCAAAGTTTGGCCCTAAGGCTGGTTTTGTTCAATATCTTCATTAATTATCTGAATCAGAGGGGTAGCCGTGTTAGTCTGGATCTGCAAAAGCGACAGAGTCCTGTGGCACCGTATAGACTAATAAACGTATTGGAGCATAAGCTTTCGTGGGCTAATACCCACTTCATCAGATCCGGACTCTTTGTCATTAATGATCTGGAGGATGGCATGGACTGCACCCTCAGTAAGTTTGCAGATGACACTAAACTGGGAGGGGTGGTAGATATGCTGGAGGGTAGGGACAGGATACAGAGGGACCTAGACAAATTAGAGGATTGGGCCAAAAGAAATTTGATGCGGTTCAACAAAGACAAGTGCAGAGTCCTGCACTTAGGATGGAAGAATCCCATGCATCGCTACAGACTAGGGACCGAATGGCTAGGCAGCAGTTCTGCAGAAAAGGACCTAGGGGGTACAGTGGATGAGAAGCTGGATATGAGTCAATAGTGTGCCCTTGTTGCCAAGAAGGCTAACGGCAATTGGGGCTGTATAAGTAGGGGCATTGCCAGCAGATCGAGGGACGTGATCATTCCAGTCTATTCAGCATTGGCGAAGCCTCATCTGGAGAACTGTGTCCAGTTTTGGGCTCCACTACACTACAAGAAAGATGTGGATAAATTGGAAAGAGTCCAGCGGAGGGCCACAGAAATGATTAGGTGGCTGGAGCGCATGATTTATGAGGAGAGGCTGAGGGAACTGGGATTATTTAGTCTGCAGAAGAGAAGAATGAGGGGAGATTTGATAGCTGCTTTCAGTTACCTGAAAGGGGGTTCCAAAGAGGATGGATCTAGACTGTTCTCAGTGGTAGCAGATGACAGAACAAGGAGTAATGGTCTCAAGTTGCAATTGGGGAGGTTTAGGGTGGATATTAGGAAAAACTTTTTCACTAGGATGGTGGTGAAGCACTGGAATAGGTTACCTAGGGAGGTGGTTGAACGCTACTGTGGTCAGCTACTCTGATGTTTTCCCCCGTACAAGGATGTTAAATTTAATTATAATATGGTCACTATTACCAAGCAGTTCAGCTATATTCACCTCATTTAGGACTAAATCAAGAATTGCCTCTCATCTTGTGGTTCCAGGACTCATGTTCCAAAAAGCAGTCATTTATGGTGTCAAGAAACTTTATATATGCATGCTGTCCTGAAGTGAAACCTGTCCAGTCCATATGGGGATGGTTGAAATCTCACATTATTGCATTTTCTATTTAATAACCTTTGTAATCTCCCAGAGCATTTCATAATTACTATCACCATCCTGGTCAGGTGGTCGGTAATATATCCCTACTGCTATATTCTTCTTATTCAAGCATGGAAATTTTATCCAGAGAGATTCTATGGCACAGTTTGATTCATTTAAGATTTTTCTATATTTAAGTCTATGCTCTCTTTCACATATAGTGCCACTCCCCCACAAGCACAACTTACTCTGTCCTTCCTATATATTCTGTACCCTGCTATTACCATGGCCCCTTAAGTATCATCATTTCACCAAGTTTCTGTGATCCCTATTATAGTAATGTTCTCATTAAATACCAGGCACTCATGTTCACCCATCTTAGTATTTAGATTTCTAGCATTCATAGATATGCACTATCAAATTGTCACTTTTTAGCTGTCTGCCTTCATGCGACATATGTGAGGCCCCATGGGTCTAGAACTCAGGCCTGCAGAGCTACCAAGCAGTTCACCTCCAGGCTGACACATAGTGGCAGCTCTGACTAACCCATGCTCCACTTCCCATGGCCTCCTGTGGACACAGACCAGGACAAATTCTGCCTCAGGGTTTGACAGGCAGCAGCCCCATGGCGCCTCATTAGCTCCCTGTCCAATATAAACCCAAAGGATGTTCCAGGAAGGGTCCAGGCAACAGCACAGATTTTCTGTAGCGGCATGACCATGCTCTTGAACTCCTGGCTTGACCTCAGCTTGTTTTGGACGTCACCTCTTGATTCAGACTCTGAAACATGACTTGCACTCTGACCCTCAGTATTGTCCCTGGCCTGGAACTGACGATGAACTCTTTGGCTATTCCTCATCTCCGGTTTGCCCCTGCTTTGATACTTTGCGCTAGCTGCTCTTGTTGGGTTCCTGACAATGTAACTGAACGGAACTCTTTTTCATTTGACTGTTTCTCTTCAGTTGCCACCTGTACTTATCAACTTCCATTCTCTCCTCCTTCCTAAGATATAAGGAATCCCCATTAATTGATCCTCCCCAAGGGATGTCTCTGTCCGAAATACGAGCTCCTTCACAGCTGTTGGCTTTCCCCCATCCCTTAGTTTAAAAACTCCTCTATAACTTTTGATTTTACATGCCAGCTATCTGGTTCCATTTTAGTTTAGGTGGAGCCCATCCTTCCTGTACAGGTTCCTCCTTTTCTAAAAAAGGTTCCCCCTCCTTCCTACACAATTGTCTAATGCATGCATTGAGACCCTATAGTTCTACCTGTCTAACTGGCCCTGCGTGTGGAACTTGAAGCATTTCAGATAATGTTACAATGGAGGTCCTGCACTTCAAGCACTTACCTAGCAACCTAAAATTGGCCTCTAGTGCCTCTCTCCTACTTTTCCATATGTCATTGGTAACAATGTGTACCATGGCCACTGGCTCCTTCCCAGCACTGCACATAAGCCTGTGTAGATGTCTCAAGAGATCTGCAACCTTCGCCCCGGCAGGCAATTCACCATTCAGGTCTCCCAGTCCTCATGAACCCAGCCATCGATATTTCTAATGATCGATTCAACTGCTGCTATTACTTCTCTTTCTAATAACTGGGATTCCCTCCTCCAGAGAAGTATCCTCAGTGCAAAAGGATACCATGACATCATCTGGAAGGAGGATCCCAACTATGGGATCATTTCCCTCCATTCCAGCTTGATGTTTTCCTTCCTCAAGACCTTCATCCCACACAACTGCACAGAGGTTGTCAGACTAGGGGTGGGACCACTCTACTGCGTCCCGGTAATTCTCAGCTATGTACCTGTGTCTCCCCTAGCTCTTCTAGTTCAGCCACCCTGGTCTCCAGAGCCTGTACTCGGTCTCCGAGCGCCAGGACCTCCTTGCACCGAATGCACACGTACACCACCTGGCCACAGCACAGGTAATCAGACATGCTGGATTCAGTGCAATAAACTGGATAGCCCCCATTCAACTGCTGGACTTCATTCTCCATTCTCTGCCTCCATTCTCTGTAGTCCTGCAGCTTTTTTGGTTGGGTTTTGTTTGTTGAGTTTTTCCCTCCCAGGGGTGGGAGAGTTTATTGCCCTAAGTTTAGAGAATGTTAATCAGGTGTATCTAACACTCCTGCACCCTTTCTAAACTCCCTCACAAAACTTCTGTTCGCTAGTTCCTCTGGTTGCTTAGGAGCTGGCTTTTTAAACCTCTGTTCTCTTTGTATGCCCATCTCCATTCTTGCTGTCCTGTCCAGCTTGGAAGTGCTCCTTAGATTTGATGTTCCTGTGGCTGTACCTCTTTTCACTGAGTATATCCACAAGTGGGATTTCTTCACCCAGTGGGCCCTCACTTGTCCATTAAACACCTTTGAACTGTATTTTTTCAATAGCTCTTCAAACAGTCATTCTCTCTATTCATATACTGCTTGGGGAGGTTTCTTGTTTACAGTTTTGAGGATTTATTTTCATCCAACACAGCTTTTTGATCCATTTACTTTTTCACCAATTATATTTCCTTTCAGTGTTTTCCCTGATTCTCTGTCTAGTATGTCTGCAGATTTTATTTCCTTCTACTTCCCTTCTCTAATAGTGTGTGCTCACGTACCCAGCTCTAGTTTTTTCTGCTTCTCATGACTTGAAACCTTTTTTACTTCCTTCCTTCCTCCTCCTCCTCACTTCCCAGTCTACTACTTTTATTCTCCTCCTACCCTTAGCTCCAGTTCATCTGCTATCTCAGCATCTAAGTTATTCTCCTTCGTTCCTTCTTTAACAGCATTTTTTTCCAATTGTCCCCTTCCAGAAAATTCCAAGCTGCCTCCCCAGCTCGAGCTGCTCTCTTGTTGGCTGTCTCTCCCTCCAAGAAAGCATTTTATGATGCTGCATCACAGCTGCAGCAGGTGCTAGTGCAGGGTCAGGGTTACTACAGTTCCACACTGAAGCCTGTTGACTCTCAAGAGGAAAAGTACTGGGATAAGTTTTTTTTCAACTGAGAGACAAGTTGTGTGCCTGTGCAATGTTCTGCAAAAAAAGTGAATTTGTTGATTTTCTGTCTCCAAAGGAAGATGTGCCTATGTCAAAGACATATTTGGGAACTGAATTAATTTAATACACCCACATCCTTCAAAGAATTCATGAAGAAATTTGTGTTCTGGAAGAATAATCTCTTGAAGACAAACTATGAATGCTTCCCACAGCTTTGAAAGTTCCTGACTAATAAGGAAATTATTCAGCCTCCCATACAGGTGATGGCTGAGCAGCTTAGCCGGCTGGAGGAACAGTTTGCTTCCTTTTTCCTGACTTGAGATGACAAAATATGACTGAGTGCAAACCCCCTTTCAGTGCAAGCTTGATGCTAAAAGTTTGCCAGCAGCTGAAATCGAACATCTCATCTAAATTTCCTGCAACTGATTCTTGCAAGGAAGATGTGACCAACTTTTCTGACAGTGAACCAGAACTCCAGAAGAGAATGAATGTTCGGCACTCTCAATGCATGCGTTGAAACTGTGCCATTCACAAGCACTTATTTGTGTGAAGCTGGATTATGCGCACTTGTATCCATCAGTTCTCAGTATTGCTCTACCACTGATGTCACCTTGAAGATTAGATGTGCGATTTCTACCGTGCTGCCGGACTTCAAGAAACTGTCACAACATGCAAGCCCTTGTGTCACAGTACATTGCATTAAATAATTTGTTGCTGTCTTGGATCACAGGAATCAGTTTGTTTTAAAATGAGCTCACACAAGCAGAGAGTTTGGGAATCCCTGCTTTAGATGGATGGCTCTTTGGTATGCACAGGAGTCATGAATTCATTCTTCAGGTTTCCCTAAGGAAGTACAGTCCACTGCTGAAGATTTTCTCTTTGAGGAGGGCCTGCAAATTTAGGTTGCTTGTTCAGGCAAAAAACTGATGAGTCATTGCACTTGGTAAAGGACTCCAGGGCAGCACCCTCCATTCCCTGTGGAAAATACACCCCATCACCCAAAAGGAAATACACAAAGCTACCTTATGAGCATCGACCAACATCACAGGCAGTATTTCACCAAAGAGGGTACGAATCACCACGAAAGTGCCAGTGGATACAGTGGAACAAGCATAGTGCTTTTTTCCAGCCAGAGCTTCCCATCAAGAAGTACTTTTAATAGGATCTTTGAGAGCTGCAAACCCACCCAAGTGCCAGTTCCTCCAAGTTCCATTTTGGTGGCCACGTAGCTCAATTTTCCCACATATAGCAGAGGATAAAAATGGAAAAATGGATTATCCATACTGTCCAGCTTGGTTACACCGTAAAGTCACCTGTCCCTTTTCAGGGACCAATCTCAAGAGATGATTCTCTTACAGGAGATATGGCAACCTACTTCTGGGGAGCCATAGAGCCAGTACCAGCTCAACATCGAGGAAAGGAATTATATTCCAAATATTTCCTAATCCCCAAGAAGAAAGGAGAATGAAGACCCATATTAGACTCCATCTCCTTAGTGTCTTTATCCAAAGACTAAGATTCAGGATGGTAATACTGTCTCCAAACAGAAATGAATGGTTCACACTCCCGACATAAAAGTTGCCTATTTTCATATAGACATCCCCTGAGGTTTCTGAGGTTCATGATAGGTGTGAACTACTATCAGTACAGGGTGCTTCCTTTTGGACTGGCAGCAGAGCCCAGCGTATTTACAGAGATGTTTTCGGCAGTGGGAGCACACTTCCGATGCAATGGTTTCCATACCTAGAGAAGTGGCTTCTACAAGAATATCTTGTTGGGAAGTAATGACATCAATTTCATATCGCTTCAGTCTTCTAACATCACTAGGAATCTGCCTGAATGTAGAATAGTCCATTTTAGTTCGAACACAGATCACAGAATTCATTGCAGCAGCGCTAGTCTCAACCAGAGCTTACCTCCCTATGGACAGATTTCTGTGAACATCCTGATCAGTCATGTCAGAAATAGCCCACAAACATTGGTTTGATCATGCCTCTGCCTCCTGGGTCACATGGCATTTTGCACCTGTGACACCATTCATGAGGCTCTGACTTCGCTGTCTACAAGCCTGGCTTGGAATGGTATATGTGCCAAGCAGGCACATTATGCCTCCCAGGGTACAAGACTCTCTAGCTTGGTCGCAGGGCAGAGAACAGGTATGCATAAGAGTTCCTTTTGCTCTGCCACCTCCTTGTAGGTTGGGCGTGTATCTGGATGAGAGACAGCCTAGGGAAATGAATGCCTTGCGAGTCCAAGATGCACATAAATCTCTGAGAGCGGTCCGAGAGGCCTGCAAATGGTTCATACCATTCATTCACTCCCAGCTCATTCAGGTGATATCAGACAATATGACAACTGTTTTCCAAATCAACAAGGGGTGGGGCAAGATTTACACCCCTGTGCACAGAGGTGGTCCGTCTTTGGAATTGGTGTATTTAACATCAGATTATCCTATTGGCAGGTAACCTTCCAGGGATATACAGGACCTCAGGAGAGAGTCTCAACGGATACTTATGGATGGATCATTAATGGGAGATTTACAATTTAGTAGTGAAAGATATATTTCATCAATGAGGATTCCTATCTTTGGACATGTTTGCATCAGAAGGCAACAAGAAATGCACAATATTGCTCCCAGGGAGCACACAATAGGAACTCCAAGGGAAATGCCGTTCTAATCCCATGGATAGGAAATTTGATGTATGCTCTTTCCTCCACGCCATCCCACTCTTACCTTGAGTTCTCAGAAAAATCCTTCAGGACAAGGCAGTGATCATCTTCATTGCTCCCAAATGATCAAGATAATTCTGGTTCCCCTCTTACCTGACTGTCATCCCATCCACCAAGTAGCACTGAATCATTTCCAGACCACATCATGCAGCAAAAGGAGGAGAACAGGCAGCTGAATATGGAGTCACTTCACCTTAATCCAATAGCAGGAAAAAATCCACCAAAAGGCCTTACTTTGGTAAGTGAAAAAGATTCTCTGTGTGGACTCAATGTCATCAGATGTCCACAGAGGAAACAGACAATCTACTTGAAAACGTCAGGTCTTTCCCTTAGCTCCCTGTTGGTTCATTTGGTAGTGATTAGCACCTGCCAGTCCTCCTACTGATGACCGTGCAACTTTCAAAATGCTTGCTCAAAACCTTCCTTTCAATAGCCAGATCTGCTCTAACATGGAATCTCAACTTTGTCCTTTCTGTGCTTAATACATTACCATTTGAACCACTAGTGACATGTTCACTTTCCCTTTATCTATGAAGATCATCTGCTTGGTGGCCATCACTTCAGCTAGCAGGGTGGGCAAACTTGAGGCCATTATGGCCAATCTACCAAACACAGTATTCCATAAGGATAAGGTTTCACTGAGACTATACCCTGAATTCATTCCCAAAGTAATCTGACTTCCACCTGAATTAGACTAAACATTTACCTGTGTTGTTTTTTTCCCCCTAAGTCTCATACCATGAGTGAAGATCCAGAAACTCCATTTACTGGATGAATGTTGACCATTGATGTTCAGAGAACAATGCCCGTAGGAGGTCACCTAAGCTGTTCGTGGCCCTAGTTGAACACATGAAGGGACAAGCATCCTCACAAACACTAGCCAAGTGGATTTGGGGCTATATCTTGCTCTGCGACCAGTTATCTGATGCACCTCCACATTCTAAACATGAGTCAGCAATGTGATGCTGTTGCAAAAAAAAAAAAAAGCAAATGCAATTTTAGGTTGCATTAACAGAGGCATAGCATGCAAGTCACAGGAGGTGATAGGACCACTCTACTTTGCTCTGGTTAGGCTTCAGTTGGAGTACTGTGTCCAATTTTGTCACTAATGTATAGAAAAGATGTAGAGAAACTGAAAAGGGTCCACAGGTGAGCAACAAAGATGATTAAAGGGATGGAATGCAAGCCATATGATCAAAGGCTGAAGGAACTGGGTATGGTTAATTTGGAAAAGAGGAGATTAAGGGGGGACATGATAGCAATCTTTGAATACTTGAAAGGCTGCTATAAAAAAAGGCTGGAGAAAAGTTGTTCTCTCTGGCCACAGAAGGCAGGACAAGAGGCAATGGGTTCATACTACAGCATAGCAGATTTAGACTAAATCTCAGGAAAAACTTCCCAGGAAGTTGCCAGGAACTGAATATATGTATTTTACAGTGGTACCCCAAATCTGCCTGGTTCAAGGAGAAAAAGTCTGTCCTAAAGAGCTTGCAGTCTAAGGCGGCACACATCATGTAGGGAGAGTGTATTGTAAAGTATCAGCTATCCACTTCTACTTGTACATAAATTACTTTGCTGTTTCCCTATGGCAAAAATGAGGGATTTGAAGGTGGTGAGGGTAGAAGCCTTGCAGATCAGCAGAGGGCGGTGGATTCCAAGTGTAAGTGGTAATGTGGAAAAAAGCAAAGAGATATTTGGAAGAGAAAAGAGCAAGACTGGCCGTACTGAAGGGAAATAGGATAAGAAAAGACAAGAAGCTTGAACTTGGTGTAGTGGATGAATTAAAAGATCATGGGGAGGTGACACAGTCAAAGTGCCTGACACGAAGGCTCTCGGCAGCAGTGTTTTGTTGTAACTGGACTGCTGGGAAGTGATGTGGGTGTGAGGGAGGTTGGAGAGGAAGAAGTCACAACGATCAAGACAGGAGATGATGAGAACTTCCATTGCGAGGATAGAAAGAAATGGAGTTATGAAGGAAGGAGGGGCAACATTAGGATGTAGTCTGGATGGGCAAGGGAGAGCCAGAGTCAAAGGTGACTTACAGGTTATGGGCCTGAGTAATAGGGAGAAAATAGTGATATTGTCAATGGAGATTTGGAGTAGTGGGGAGGGTTTGGAGGAAAGACCAGAGATCATTTTCAGCCACATTAAATTTAATCTTATAGTGAGACACGCCCAGAGAGACATTAGAGAGATGGGTATTATGAAGGACAGGACGGACAAAGACAGAACAAGTGTAAAGAGGTAGATCTATGATTTATTTGTGTACTGATGGTAACCTAAGCTATGCGAGTTAATGAATAGAGGGAGAGGAGGAGGGCACATTACAGGGGGACCTGACAGCAACCATTGTATTAGCATGTCTAATACTTTTGATTATAAAAAAAATTCTTGTTACCTTTTATTGAGAAGCATGAACACTTCCTCTATTTGCAGCAGCTTTTTGAGATATGGCAAGGGGAAAGTCCTCTAGCTGGAGAACTGCTTTTTCTTTCTCCCATTTAGCTGAGGTACAAACTGTTGAAAAATCACCATTTCTCTTCTCTCACTTGTGTTTCTCAAGAAAATTTTGGCAGCAGCAAAATAACTTGCCAAGCGAAGTGAGGCCTTATTGTCAACTTGATAGCATTTCTCTGTTAGTAACGCACTATCTTTTGTACAGTGTATATGATCAATTCTAAAATTTTACGGAATATTCTAGGGATCAATGGCTAGAACCCTATTGATTTTGGTGAAAATTGGAAAAGCTGAAAGGGGAAAATGGGGGGACATGGAGCCTCTGGGATCTGGTTAGCAGCAGCTTTAAAACTAGATCAAAGAACTGGCTGATGTCAGCGATAAACACCTTCTAGCATAAGAATATCTCACACCCCCACCTCTGCAGTTTTGCTGATCCTCCCAATACAGTGGAAAAATATTGACACCCTGAATGAGTGCTCTCCCAGGCAGAAAGAAAAATAAGAATGTGGGGGGTTGGGGGAGACATGGGTGTGTGTGTGAGTGACGGAGCTTGGTATTGGAGGCATGGTGGAATGGCATACACAGAGCCACTGGCATAGTGGAGAAGGTGGAGTAACGGGTATAGGAGAATGCAGGGCACATGGAGCTCCTGCCATGGGGGTGAAGAGGTGATAAGGGAGCACACTAATCCCTTGGCATGTAGAGGGAGATTGGGGGACAGTGGTGTGATAGGAAGGTGATATGAGGGACACAGAGCCCCTGGCTTGTGGTATGGGGGGATTAAGAAGGGGGCAAACAGAGCCCCAGGCATGGGAGAAATGGGGTGGCACAAAGCCCCTGGCATGAAGGAGGAGAGTCAGCATTGCAGGGAGTCCCTTAAATAGAAGGGAATGGGAAGAGACTCGTTGCAGGGCGGGGCATAGAAGAATGCATGGAGCCCTTGGTATATGCAATGCACTCAGCCTACAGAAACAATGAAGTATACAACCCTCTTGTAATTCAACACAAACATTCTAAAGAGCTGGGGCCACGCTGCTGCAGGAGTACCTCCTGCACTAGGAATGCCTGGGGGCTGCTGGAGCAACAGGAGCGGGGAAGGAAGCTGGAGTGGGCCAGGTGCTCTCTTTCTCGCACTCTCTCTCGCATGGCCTTTTTACTTGGGCATGACATGGAGTAATGAAGGAGAAGGGCTAGGCTGGACTCAGTCTGACCACTTCCTGGACCCCACAGACTATCCACCACTCTGGGATGGTAGCCTGGTTCTGCTGTATCCGAAGGTGGTAATCCTGTAACTCAGGCTATTGTCTGCACTACCACTTATGTCACCCAAAGGTGTGGACAAAACCCCACTCCTGAGCAATATAAGTTACACCAGCATAAACGCTGGTGTGGACAGTGCTATGTCGGCGGAGGGGCACTCTTCTGCCGACATAGCTACCA